>APFE030953910.1:0-24868 GCA_000404065.3 Pinus taeda | reverse complement strand
GTAATATACCATGAATGAAATCCATATTTTATGACAACATTTCATCTAAGACATAATAATCTAACTATCTTTCCTTGTTTTTCACTTGCATCTTTCATATATCTCTGTCAACCTTTCTTCACATTAAAAGCTAAATATCATTAATATTGATCTTTAAATGCTTTATGGTAGTCATAAGCTGATATTTTTCTCCCTCAATTTCTCAAAATGGATTCTACTCGGTGCTCCATTATCGTCTCTCAAGTCAAACAATTCCTTCAATGCAACTCCAAATACTCTGTTATTTTTTTTTTTAAATCTTGTAGCTTTTCAATTATTGACATGTATTCTTGACCAAATCATCAATGTCTGAGCAGTTATTTTATTCTTAACTTGATGTCAACATTTGTGTTCAATGCTTCTCAATTTATTTGACTCTTCATGCTAATGAAAAGTGGAGATTCTAGAGCATCTAATTCCTTATTGCTAGCAATAAAATGATCATTCAAGAGCAAGAGTCAATTTAAATACTATGTTCTGTTTGAGGAACCATTGTAGTTGTTTGATAAAGCAAGGCATCAGCTTCCGCAGTTAGTTGAAGTCCATTAACACTTGCTTACTCATTATATATCAATATATTTATTTGAATCAATGTCATGCACTCGCTTTCACTTAGGCTAGGAGGAAAGTAAAATTAGGAATATTATATCTCACAAAACTTTTGACATTCTAAACCTATCTCCAATGTAAGATTTAATGGCTATTATGTGGGTTGTTCAGAAATTGCAATCATGTTTCTACATCATATTCATAAAACCCGATGTCTTCAACTGGAGTGCTTTATTTATTCATGGGAAAAATTATTTTAATGCTCATCATTCTCACGAGAAATCAACAAATGAACAAAGAATATAAGAGAAAAGCTACACAGTAAAAATAAAGTATACCATTAAAAATTGATCACGGCTTTTAGCCTGAGAAACCCAATGTGACAAAACTAGCAAGAAATGAGGATTACACCTTGGTCTTTTCTTTCTCAAATATATATTGCGAAATACAAAGAAAGATGAAGTTGCAATATACATTGTGACTTGTGAAATGAATGTTAAAATGGTCGAGTCCTAAATGAATCAAGACAGAGTCAATAGCACAATATGAAATTACTTTGGAGATAAATCTCAACTTTGACTTTAAAATAGTACTATATTTTGTAGAAATTGAATCCTCACCATCCACCTAAAAAGATTGATAATTAAATCGAAATTTTAGAAATCTTATTTCAAAATAAATATCACTATCAAAATATATAATAATAAGTTTATTTATTTATTTGAACTATAAAAGAGATTTCATATTCAAATTGACCTATAACTAAATCTTAAAATAAAAATGACCTATAATTAAATATTAAAGTAAAAATGCATTTTACTAAATAAAATAAAGAAACTTCATATTCAAATCGACTCATAATTAAATCTTAAAATAAAATGTATTTTATTAAATTAATTGAATTTAAAGTGGCAAATATCTCATAAATATATATTTTGTGTTGTGCTTTTATTTCTTTCACTAATCCCTATTTGATAGCCTTTTGTTTTATTCATTCACATTCAACTCCATAAGAGCGCTTATACAGTTATAGGCATCACATGTATTTACTATTATCAGAATATAAGATAATAATTTAGAAAGTAACGTGTCTCAGCGAAATTTCAAAGAGTAAAGCAGTGTCTCCGTGATCTCAGGCGTAAAAGTACTGCACATTATACGTATAAGAGTTATAGGTATTGCACATTATTTTTTCAAATTATAGCAAAATAGTTAAGAACGTAACGCGTCTCAGCAATAACCTGCGCCCATAATTGAATCTGTAGGCTCCCCCAGCTGGCACTCGAACATGATTACAAATGGGCTAGAGCTAAACACTACAAATATGTTGAGTCGAGAGCTAACCATAACTTGTCAAAAATCTATCCAGATGGAATCCTGCCAACATGCTGACTGTAGCGTCTTATAAAAGTGCTTTGAATATTGATTTTTTTTTTAAATATCTATTTTTTTATAATGTTATAGTAAAAATAGTAACATTCTAACCCCATGAATCCTGCCCATTTATCATTCAAACTTTTTTCGGGCAGGCAATTATTGCATGACAATATAGTGTCTAATGTTTGCCATTCAAAACAGATGTGACAGCCACGTGCATTGCATGCAAGCCATCTGCCACTACGGTAGGCTGAAGCATGATGACCCACACCATTTCCCCCCTGCACACGACACTACCTCCTGCCTCCACGTTTTCTGAGGAAACCAAAGATGCAGCTATGGAAAAAGCACGGGCAGCTAAGGATACTGCAGCAGAGAAAGCACGGGCAGCTAAGGATAGTGTTGCAGGAAAAACGCAGGAGCCAAGGATTCGAGGACCGAGTTCTTAGCGGAGACTTAAGCTGTCTGCAACACGCAATCGCCAATTCTTCCTCTGCAATACAATTGGCTGTTAATCAGGTCTGCAATTCATTAGTGATATTTTTGTTCATGATATCTACTCTCCTAATATTATTCTGTACTGTTATTCATAATTTTATACCTGGTACCATATTTTCTAGCTTATCAAGGCATGAAAGAAGCTTGCGCTTTCAATGGATGTCCTGATAAACAACTTTGAAAAGTTTTCTATCTAAAACAGGATGTTTAAAGTTTATTTTACCGGTTGGTAGGGGCAAAGCAAAAGCCTAACAGTGTTAGAGTTGGGGTTTATTGTGCTAGAGTCTGATGGTGTCTTTTATTACTGGTTAGGGAATACGTTTACTTTATACAGCTGTTATAATGAATGCACTCTGCTGTAAAAAAAAACCCTATTGGCAGGCATGGAGAAAATAACTTGGTACGCTTTAAGTTAGATTTTTTATGCATCTGAAACAAAGTTTTTATGTGTACTCTCTTGCTTCTATACTATGTAATCTTTTGTCCACTTGAAAAAGTCATTTTAGATTTACATAGAAATTTTTGAGGAGGAAACAATAGAACATTATTGCAGTTAGATGTGTTTAATTTCTAAATTCAAAAGTGGCATATTTGTAGGAGAAATTCTTGGAACAGTTTGTTGTGGACTCATTCGAATCCCAGATATTATGTTTAAACGATGGTTGGAGGTGATACACTAACTTTACTATATATTCATCTCCTCGATATATTTGCAGGAACCTTCCTGACATGGCTGCTGGTTAACATATTCTTGTATTTGGACTTATTCTTCTATTCTCTTGCTTCTATACTATGTAATCTTTTGTCCACTTCAAAAATTCATTTTAGATTTACATAGAAATTTTTGAGGAAACAATAGAACATTATTGCAGTTAGATGTGTTTAATTTCTAAATTCAAAAGTGGCATATTTGCAGGAGAGGTTCTTGGAATAGTTTGTTGTGGACTCATTCGAACATATTTTGGAGGAGAACAAAAATATTTTAAGCTACAAGCCTTTTTGTAAGTTACTTCTCTACTTGAACTGGCATAATTATGATGCAGAAAGATGTGCCAGGAGATCAATCACACAAGCAAGACTGTACAATAAATGAGTGGTTCTAAAATTATTAAAGTCATAGCTGATTTCTTAGGATACCTTAATTGTTTTTATGTGTCTGAAAACCATACATTGAATCGCCGAATCAGAACATGCAGACACCAAATCAACATGCAGACACCGAAGCATTCAACATGCGGTAACCGATGGCAACAAGTGGCAACTTCAGCTACTCATAAACTAGTTCTAGTTCAATCATATACTTTAACATTAAATGTTAGCAAATTAATGCTAATGCAAAGATAGCATTACTTCATGAAGGTGTCAAGTTGGTCTAACTACTTGTACTTCTCCGAACTTTGTCCTAACGTTTCAACCTGTATACCTCGGTTTGAGGCCAAATAAGAAGGAGATTGCATTCATTGGTTAAAAGGATAAAATATTCTATTGGTTGATATGTGCTTTCCAGAAACTTTGCTTTAAGCTCCAATTAGTTTATCAATTAGTGTGTCAAACTAATGCGACCGACCAAAATCGATTATTATAGTCCTTGCCAGCCTGAAGGGGTAGGGACTAATAATTATATATCCCAAATATATATCTCACTTTAAATATATGTGGAAACAATAAATAAACATGTCAACTAATTCTATGTCATTCTCGTCTTTCCTAACTTATTATTTGAGCCCTACATAGGTTGCGAGGCCTCTTTGGCCACTTGAATGCAAAATAATAAAAATGGGTTTTTAACATATATAACCTTGTATTATGACATATATATATGTCATACTAACGTGCTACTCTTATATTTGATGTCATGATACCTCTCGTACAATTGTTTTATAGACATAATTATTTTATATTTATTTGTAAATATGGTTAAATATAATGGTCGTGAAGCCGTGACTTAAGATTTAAGTGATTGAATATGTAAATAAATATTTTTTTGGAAAGTTTTGAGAAAGAGCATATGAGTAAACTTTTTTTTTCATAGGAATTATTAATTAGTTAAGTCTAAATGTTGGACTTTCCCAAAATTCTCCATTATAGTGCAAAAATTCACCCCAGGATCAAGAATATAACCGCATTCTTTACCAAGTCAGAAAATCAATTCGTGATTGGTGAATCATCAAGAAAAAAGGTATTTTGAGTGATTGAAACTCCTTCCTAGTTGGGGAAACCAAACCAAAAGGCATATTGAGGACCAAAATAGTATGTCATCAACATGCTCTCTACATTTGATTCTTAAAACAATGTTGAAATTCAACTAGATAAGTTTAGAATTAGTCCAATTTAACAAATTTGATTAAAATAATTATTCTTGATTAAAATAATGATTTATTTGGTCTAGCTTAACCATATCCTTAATATGGTCAAGAAATTTGTCTATATGCAATGAAGGAAAATAATGAGAAAACCTATATAAATGAAGTTCTTCACTAGTCATAAGGATAAGAAGGAACTAATGCTGAAATTCCACTAGAGCTATGACCATGATAAACTTGTGCATCCACACTAGTGAGAATAGAGGTTAGGAAGGAGATCAAGGGCAGAGGCTTGGAGAACTCATTGATGTATTCTAGTTCTATTTAAGGACTACCATAAAAAGTATTCTCCCCATTATTTATATTTCATGGTCTATTGCATTTGATGTGATCGATATATTATTCTTGGCACTAATATTATTTTGCAGGAAGATCAGGTTGGTTTCTTCATTTGCGTGCAGGTTATTTAGGACATATAGGAGAAAATATATCAAGTATATCTTCCTAGAGTTGGCATCTTCAAATAGAGTTAAGGATCTAGCATTAAGAGGTAAGTTCTCTACTCGTGTCTTGTAATCTGAAGTGCTTAGGATTTTTCTTGTTTGTGTGGTTCCACTTCTTCTTCATTCACACCATGGGGGCTTCACTCAGTGAACCTCTAACCTATCACTTGTGTTCATGGCATATTAAACAATATCCTTAATTTGACTACATATTGGAAAATACCCCTAAAAATATCATTATTTAACCACTTGCCAATATGGACCCAATACATCTTCTCAATTTAAAAACCCCCTACGTCCACTAGATATTGTAGGTATCCATTTTTTCATTAACATTTTTTATACCCCTCTATATTTTTTCATTAACTTTGAGCTCCATTTTCTATACTGGCCAATTAAAAAACCCTTCACCCCCTATGTATCCCCCAATATATTATGCCACATTTTCCTCAATATATTTCCCCCAATATGAACCCATGTGGTATGGTATTGCTCCCTAAGTGAAGCCCCTGTGATTCACACACACCATTTACGAAAGGTCTTACCAAAGCTTCCTGGGATTAAAGTAACCTACTACTATAGGCTAAATTCTCTCTTAAACATACATGGTGATTCCATAGGGGAGCTCCTAGTAAGTTAAATTTTTAGCTTACTATATTATGACAATGATTGTAACATCGTATATCACATTCAGACAATACTTGTCACTATGCGACATTGAATATATTTATGTACCATTCCAATGTCATAATATTAAACCCTAATATTATAAACCGTAACATTATAAAACCCAATACTAAACCAAAATATTATAACCCCAATATTAAACCCAATATTACAAACTCTGATATTAAGCTCAATACTAACATTAAAAAGCCTACTATTAAAGTCAATATTGTAAACCTTAATGTTAAACCCAATATTTCAAATATAATATTAAACCCTAATATTCAACCCAATAGTATAAACCCTCACATTATAAAACCCAATATTATAAACTTGGATATTAAACCCAACATTATAAACTAAATATTATAAACCTTTATATTAAACCGAATATTATAAACCAGAATATTAAACCCAATATTATAATCCCTAATGTTAAATGCAATATTATAAACCTAATAATAAACCTAATATTATAAAACCTATTATTATAAACCCAATATTTAACATCAATATTATAAACTCAATATTAAATCTAATATTATAAACCGTAGTATTAATCCCAATATTATAAACCCTAATATTAAACCCCATATTATAAACTCATTATTATAAGCCCTAATATCAAACCCAATATTATAATATCATCATTGCAAATGATTTAAACAATCACTATCAAGGTTGACTTTGTTTGACTATACTCAATAATCTGGTTGGTTATGTTTGACTATTAATAGTAACCAGCCTAGATCCATCAATACGTCGGATCTATCAACCGCCGAGAGGGACTAAATATCTAGAGGTGAAAGCCTACGTTTTGAGTGCAAAATTGAGGAGAGGTTTGCAACTCGAGGGATTTGATCCCTCTTGAGGGACTAAATATCTAGAGGTGAAAGCCTACGTTTTGAGTGAAAAATTGAGGAGAGGTTTACAACTCGATGGATTTGATCCCTCTTGACGCTTGATAGATTTGGTGTTAAGATGGATCTAGGCCTTTTTTAGTCATGTGCAATCATACAAAATTTGTTGAACATCTAATTATTTTGATCATTTTAAATATGCTAAATATCTCTAAGATTTATTTAGTCAATTTAATTTAAAATTTGCTTAGTTACCTCAGTTTGTTGAGATGAGAGAGACTGTTAGTAACTTGAATGATGAAAAATGATGAAATAAAAATTTTGACTACAAAGTGTAAATGTAACAATTTTGATTGATGGAAAATGTGAATAATAAGAATACAGTAAATTACAAACAATATTCATTACGATTAATCTGAAACTATTTTCTTTTACTGTTCCTATTGCCGCACCTATTAGTTTTTCCATTTTATCATATCAATCATATGAAAAGAGTAGTTGGATTCATAGACCATTCATATATTTAACTCGATCTATTGAAGTAAACAAAATACTTTGTCTTTTTTGCTCTCCAAACAATTTTCAATGGTACATATTTTCTAATACCATGTTTGAATGCAAAGTAATTAACAATGTTGAATGATGGAAAATGAGAATAATAAGAATGTACCCAATTATAAATAGTTTATAGTTTCAAGAAGCCAAATTTCGGGTAAGATTTTATTTAGGATGGAAATTCAAGTTTGGTATTTATGGTTGAATTATTGTAACACATAAGTCAATACACGTCATGAATAATTTTTATGTGCTTACACCAAGAGGGAGTGTGTATGTTTTGTGGGTGAGAAGGAGAGACAAGGGGAGATAGATATATAGATGGGGGGTGGTGAGAGAGGGAAGAAGAGAGAGGCACAAACATGGAGGGAGGAAGAGATATAGATATGGAGAGAGAAATGTTAGAGAGAGAGAGAAGGGGAAGAGAGTGAGGGAGGGGAAAGGGAAGGAGGGAGAGAGATAAATGGATAGATATGGAGAGAGAGTGTGTATGTTTAGGGGGTGAGATAGAGAGATAGAGAAGGAGAGACAATGGGAGATAGAGATATAGATGGAGGAGGCAGAGATGTGCTTACACTAAAATCAATGCACAATATTAATCTAATTACTTTGAAATTAATGTACATCATACATCTAGTTGCATTAAATCAGAAATCAACATCTATAGTAAAATCAATGCATCTAGTGAAAAAAATCAAATAGGATTAGAAATCGACATCTATACTTAAATCAATGCATCTAGTGAAAGAAATCAAATAGGATTAGAAATCAATATCTACACTGAAACCAACACATCTAATGCAAGAAATCAAATATGAGTAGAAATCAACATCTATGCTAAAGTCAATGCATGTCGTGTAAGCTACTAAATAGGTTTAGAAATCAACATCTACAATGAAATCAATGCGTCTAGTGCAAGCGATCAAATAGGATTATAAATCAATATCTACACTGAGACCAATGCATCATGTGTAGCAATCAAATAGTTGTAGAAATCAACATCGACACTGAAATACATGCATCTAGTATAAGTACTAAATAGGATTATAAATTGACATCTACACTTAAATCAATGCATATAGTGCATATGATCAAATAGTATTGCAAATCAACAACTACATTAAAATCAATACATCTATTTTAGTGAAAATCCAAAATATTCATGACTTTCTAGATCTAAATTCTATGTCTGTATTTGTCTATGTCTGTCTCTTTATTCTTCCCTCTCTCTTCACCTTCCATTCTGTGTCTATCTCCCTCTCCTTCCTCTTTTCTCTCTTCCCCTCCCTCTCTCCCCCATCTCTCTCTATCTTCCTCTCCCTCTCTTTATCTATCTTTCTCTTCTTCCCTCTCTCCCCCTGCCATCTATATCTATACCTCCCTCCATCTCTCCTTATTTGTTTCTCTATATCAACCCTGTAAACACATGTCATGCTCTCTCTCTCTCTCCCCATATCTATCTATCTATCTCTCCCTCCCTCTTCATTTCCCTCTCTATCTCTTCCCCTTCTCTATCTCTCTCTCTCTCTCTATTTCTCTCTCTGTGCCCCCTCCATTTATATCTCTATATCTAATCTATCTCTATTCCTCCCTCCCTCTCTTTTCCTTTCTCTTCTACCCTCTTCCCTGCCCCATCTATATCTATGTCTCCCCTTACCTCTCCTTCTCGCCTCGAAAACATACACACACTCTCTAAATATCTATCTATATCTCTCTCGCTCCCTCTTCCTGTCCCTCTCTCTCTCTCTCTTCACCCTCTCTCTCTCTCTCTCTCTCTCTCTCACATTGACTCTCCATCTCTCCATTGCCACTCCCTCTCCACCTCTCTATCTCTATGTCTTTCTTCCCCTTCCAAATCCATCTCTCTCTCTCCTCTCTCAAGTCCTCTCTCTCCCCTTCTCTCCCACCTCCCTCCATCTCTCCCCCGATCATACACACGCTTTCTCTCTCCACCCTCCAACTTTCTCACTATCTCCCTCCCTCTCTCTGTCTCTCTCTCCCCCTCTCTTCCCTCGTCTCCTCTCTACCTCATTCCATCTTCATCTCTACCTTGTCACTCCCTCTCTTTCTCCATCTCTATCTCTTAATGTCTTTGCTCTTCACTCCCTCTCTTTCCCCCTCCAAATCAATCTCGCTCCCTCCCTCTCTCCCCCTCCTCTCTCTCTCTCTCTCTTCCTTTATCTCTCTCAGTTTCTCTCCCACCTCTATGTCTCTCCCCCCCACTATATTCCCCCTTCCATCTCACTCTCTTTCTTAAATATGATCCCATTGTATTGTATTTAAGAAAGTATCTAAATTAAAAAAAAACATAATTGGTTGTAAAACATTAAACCTATATTTTGGATCAATCATGTTAAAGTAAATACAATAATAAAAAAATTAAAAGAATGGTGCACTATCTTTCCTCTATCATTGTTAATCACTTTTGTTTCTCACTTATCTTAGATCCTTGGTTAAGATGCATCTATCCTAGTTCTTTATAATATTATTTATATTATATAAATTTCATATATGTATACATAAAAGTATTCTCATTTTTTAATTTATTAAAACCTCCATTTAATCTCTATGGGAATATTGTTAGTAATCATGAGGATGTAGGGTTTATATATACCTCAAATGTAATTATAGCTTCTTTTCTCTTATATTTAATTAAAAAATGGTATAAAATTAAATTAAAATAAAGTATTTGTAAAATATTTTGATTTTGAAATAAGTTATGGTTTTTGGGCATGTGGTATTGATAAGCCATGGTATTGGCCCATGGTATTGTAACAAAATAATTAAAATCCTAGATCCATAACATAATAATCAAAAGTCTAGATGACGCATGGTATTGATAAACCATGGTAGTATAATTTTCTTCCCTCCTCTCCCTCTCTATATTTCTCTTGTGAGTAGTGGCCCATGGTATTGTAAAACAACCTACTTAGAAGTTAATAATATCAATGGTAAATATTCATGATTAAAAATATTGTCATATTGTACATATCAAGTTTTTATCGGCTTATTAATTAAATTTATAGATGGAACACTCTATATTAATTAGTAAAAATATATTTATTACAATTGAGTCGACATTACATTTCCTACATTACCCAATACTTATAACCACCCCCACCTAATATAGTGACTAGGGGTGGGGGGAAATACTAATTGAAATGTAATATTATTAAATTTTACCTAATATTTCACATCACACCCCACTATAAATATTACATTCTACTCAAGATTTCCCCTCATTCCTCCTAATTTTATAGTTGAGTTTGTTCACTTTTAAATTATAAATATAAAGAAAAATTACTATAAGAAGTGGACCCATTGAGGGGAAATATTGGATAAAATGTAATATTAGAGTATTATATTTTATCCAATATAACTTAGTAAAAAGTGGATGGAAGTAGGAAAAAATATTAGATAAAATTTAATAATTACATTTTCCCTAATATTTACTCACCTCTGCAAACATTTCCATAAAAACATTTTACCTTTACTAGAAAGCTTTACCTTTATAAACTACACATATTCAATTCCATCATTTTCTACAACTAATTATGTATCTAAATATAACATCAAACTAACATGAATCTAGGCTAGTTTAATCCCCCCTTAAATAGACCGTATTCCAGAGGAATTCCATGAGTCAATACCATGAGTCTTTTTTTTTTCTTATTTAATTTTTATAGGGTTAATTTTTATTTTGTTATTTTAATTTTATTTTCACCAAATTACAGAGTTTACATTAAATTAAGTTACACATCTCTACCATATTTTAATTTTATTTTGACCTAGTAAAAAATATTAACATTATATTACTTTACTTTACACATTTCTACCATACTATAAACATTAGATCTCGGCTGAATGAAGAAATTACATTTATCCCTCATACTAAAAAGTATACATATATTAGCTGAGGCATATATATATATATATATATTAAGTTTTTTAATGTAACGTTACGTGACAACATCTCCTCTTCCTTATGTTGTAGGTTGTAGAGAGCAATAGTAATGATAGGAGATTATGTTTAATTGAAGATAAGGAGTGTTGACTATCAAACATAGTCAAACATGGTAGAACATACTCAACAAAATTATTAAATGTGGTTGACTAATTTTCTAATGTTGCATTGCGACATTGAATAAATTGTAATGTAATGTAACATTATGACAATGATTGTCATATTGGAACAATGTTTGTAACAATGCAATTTTAGATAGATTTCTATACCCGTTTTGATATCACATCATGTTTGATTATTAAAACTCTAATATTAAAACACAATATTAAAACCCTGGAACTAAAATCCTATACCAAAAATATGGTAAACATAGGGTTGTCAATGATAATGGTCACATGGTTCTTATTATTATGTTTATTATTAGAATTACAATATGGTTGACCATGTTGAGCATGGGTTGACCATGGTTTTTAAAGATTGATTATGGTTACTATGATTGACCAAATATGACCATGATTGACCATGTTTGACCTAAGTTTCTCATGGTTCAACATGGCTGACCATGACTGATGTAGGATAACCACGCTGAATAAAGTTAACTACGGTTGAAAATGGCTAACCATTGTGACCCTAGTTAACAATTTCCAATCATAGTCAACCATGGTGATCATAGTTGATGATATATTCTTATGGTAAGAGCATGGTTGGCAAAATGTGACTATTGTTAAACATCAGTGACTATGTTTTCATTATGGTTAATGATTGTTTGACTATGACTGAACTTTGTTGACTATGGTTGTCCATGTTCACCCTAGAAAGGTTTACTATGTTTGACTATGCCATCATGTTCACAATCATTAAATATGGTAAACATGGTGAACATGACATGACCATGTTCACCATATGTGAACATAGTTTGACTAGTTTGACTATGATTGACCATAGATTTTTATGACAATTATGGTTTTCTAATTTGACAATGGTTGACTTGTTCATCCATAGAGACCCTAGTTGACAACCATTCTAACCATAGTTGGTTGTAGTTGGCCATTAAAAATGGGTAGAGCAAGGGGTTTTCTAGGTTAATAGGGATACCAATGGTTGACCAAGGAACATGGAAAACTAAGATTGTGTATCATTGAGCATCAATAATAATGAGTGACAATGACTGACCATAATTGATATTTAGACTTTAACCTTATTAAACATTAGCTTTATTAATATTAACCTTAAAGTTATCAATATTAAAATGATTAAACTTACTAATATTAATATTAACCCTATTATTAAACATATTAAACTATAATATTGACTTTATTATTAAAATTATTAAAATAAAATAAAATTATTAAACTAATTTATTTAATGTTATATTAACGGTTCGAAATATTATTATTATTATTATAACAATATTATATCATAATACTAATACTAATATTAATATTAATATTTATATTAATATTAATATTATTATTATTAATATATTTTACGGTTCATTAAATTAACATAATAAACTTTAATATTAATGTTAATAATAACAATCATAACAATACATTTTAATTTTAATTTTAATAATATCAATAATATTAAAATTTAATGTTAATAATATCAATAATAAATTTTAATAAACCATATATTAATAATAATAAATTAATACTAATAAATATAAAAATAATTCTAGTAACCTTAAATTAACACTAAAGTTTATTAATGGAAACCATTCCATACCATAAATTCTTGAATATTAAACTATTTCTAGTTTTA
Organism: Pinus taeda; assembly: GCA_000404065.3. Lineage (NCBI taxonomy): Eukaryota > Viridiplantae > Streptophyta > Pinopsida > Pinales > Pinaceae > Pinus > Pinus taeda. The sequence goes on along the minus strand of APFE030953910.1, from coordinate 11,790 downwards.
TCAACAACTACTTGCGATGACCTTAATATTATTTATGTTTTTAATAACAACAACTTGCCACAAGACACTCATTAGTCCTCGTTGTCTCGACATGGGACTATAGTAATTGAAAACCACGATGTTAATATAAGTTGAGTTTTTTGGGAGCTATTTGTTAGTGCCAATTCATGGAGTATAATCAAAGTTTTTAGGTACATAGTGATTTACCATCTTATTTGGCCTGTTTAGGAGGTAGAGAGGAAAAAACATATGATATATCTATATATATATATATATAGTATCACTGTTAGATCAACTTCATTCTAGCATTAATATTAGGCATTTAATGTTTGGGATAATGTTTATGGATATCAAATTTTTTGGAGACAAACATTGTCTTATTTAAGACAAATAGGTCGCTTGCATGAAGATGTGCGTGGTGAGAGGAGGTCTCTATCAGAGTGGCGAGGGAGTGGCAAGAGGAGGTCTTTATCAGAGTGGCGAGAGTGGGTCTCTATCAGAGTGGCAAGGGAGTGGCAAGAGGAGGTCTTTATCAGAGTGGCGAGAGTGGTGAGCGTGCCCAGAAGATAGGAGGTGTATTATCTTTTGAAGCTGTCATTACCATTCTCTACAACAACTACCATTACCTTTCTCTGCAACAACTACCAGCTTATGTTGCTAGAAAATTCCACTCAACCAAGCTCGAGTCAGTTTTCTTAACTAGGCGAATCAAAGTGAGGTGGGTATGATTTCCTCCTCACTCACAATAAGGCTTTGAACTTGCTTGGCTCACAATAAGGCTTTGAACCTGCTCGGCTGGATCGAGCCTTAGGATGTCATCGCCTGCAACATAGTATGGTAGTAGGTCTGTTGGTGCTTGTGGATTTGTGTGGCTTAATGAAAAAATCAACTAATATGCATAATGATTTCAAAGGTAAGTATAATTACCTTTCTCTGTGGCTTCTCTAGCATAATACAGTCACACCTGCAGTAGAGGCGGTTGACCTAAATGATGACTCACATACTTTAGAAGCAAAGATGCACCGAAGGATCAGTTCGATTGGCCATCTTTCGAGGTCACCTTCATTCTTGTGCTTTACACACTAGGCTACCCTTCTTCGAAAGCTTCACAGGCTACCTACCATTAGTCTTCTCAGAATTCACGGCTACCTACCATTAGTCTTCTCAGGATCACTAGGAGGGGTTTACTGCAAAAGAAGGTCCTGGTTCTTAATTTCTTTTCTCTAGATTGCTATTCTCTTCCCATCAAACTAAAACATTCTGATTTAGCAAAAGACCGGTTGACACAAGACGTTACCTGCCTTACTACTCGATCTCTTCCCTCCCATCGTCTATCTTTGAGACCCTCTCTCTTTCAGAGAGATTTATCACACTCTTTTTGAAAGAGAGCTTTATCACACTCTTTTTTTTATGGAACAACACTCTTTTTTTTTACAGAACAACAGATGAAATGAAAATACAGGTAGTTGAACCTTGTGATTAATTGTATATAGAGACGAAAGGCAATATGTAACCTGGCGATACTCTATATTATAGGCCTTTTTCCTTGATGCTGCTAATTAGAATGGAGAAACTCTATATTATACGCCTTTGTCTGTGATGCTGCTAATTAGAATGGTGAAAATATATACTATATGCCTTTGTCCCTGATGTTGTTGATTAGGATGATGGGTTAGATGCTATAGCTCCTGCCTGTGTTTTCCTCACTACCTTTGTTCCTGCAAATTTGTTCCTTGATTTTGAGGATGAGATCCAAGTATGGAAGATTGGAACTTCAGAAGTTTGTGGTGGCTTGACGTAGTGAAACATTGGAACTTCAGAATCAATACTTTTGAGACTTGGCATTCTCATTCCATGGGACAAAGTCACTTGCTCATTCCCTAGATAACTTGGAATCTATACTTCATTCCTTGGGACAAAGATAAATAACTTGGGAATCGATACTTTTGACGCTTGGCCTACTCATTCCCTGGGATAAAGCCAAATAGCCAAATTACTTTGTTTTGTCATTTTCTTAACCCATGATTAAAGCAATAAAGAAATTCCAAATTTTCCAGCGGCAATGTTTTAACAATTCTCAAGAAGGTGTATTCTTCATCATCCAGATTATTGTTGTTTTCACGACATTTTTCTTCTGGATCTTGTTGTCTACTTAACTTCTTCATATTGTTGTCTGCTTAACGGAGTAGATGGTTTTCGTTTTACAATACACAATTATCTCTCCTGTGTGACTTGTTCTGCATATTTAAATTTTAAAATTTCATTGCACTACACTATCAAATTCCATGCTAGAATTTGGAATATACCAACATATCTAAACATTATATGATGATCCAATACAACACAACCATTATGTGCATGCTTTTACAACAATCTATGAAGAGGTTTTTGAGTCAAAACATGTCATCTCATTTAATGCATTTTTTTTGCAGCTAATTAGCTGTGTTGTACACAAAGACTGAGCTTGGACGTGTCATAATGCATTCAAGAACTGACAAGTAGAAGGGAGCAATGAGGGTAGTGCTTATAAAGGGAAAGAGTCAAAGTGAATTGAATTGATTGATTGATCACAATTCCACTTTTAATATTGTTTTACAAAACAATATGAGTAGTTTCTAAACTAAGTCACTTTAGTGTTGAGATGGGAACATACTTTCCAAACAAAGAGCTTTGTGAAGAACTGCGCCACCCACATTACACATGTGGCCTACAAGGAGCGTATCCCGTGCCTTAGTTTCAATGTCTAAGATTATATATTTATTCATCGGATCATGCACGAAGCAAGTTCTCATGTTTTTTTCATTCCAAAAATAACTATGTGACATGATTTATATATGAATTTTTAGATCTGTCCAACTACCTTGAACATCATCACAATTAGTAACCAGATAGTTAGAGTGATTATGACTTATGACAATATTTTTAATGTTGTAAAGAATAACTTTTGTAATCGAAGATAATACAAAGCTTTGAACATTATCAGAATTAGTAACCTGATAGTTAGAGTGATTATGACTCATGACAACTTTTTTAATGTTGTAGGGCATATATTTTGTAAGTGAAGGTAATACAAAGCAATCAGTTGAGATGTGGAACACTGTCTGTGACAGTGCTATTGTACATGCAAATGCACTCATGCATGCTGGAATTATTGTAGACACATCCTCAAAGAAATCTAGTCATATGCCTTTCTTTCGCAAGCTATTTGTCTCACCTACTTATTGCATTTTAGGTGTCATTCACAGGGGTCACCTTCAACAAGGTCGATCTTTGATGGATCCTTATCTTCCTCAGATTTTTTCACCTGGGGTGGAAAGTTAACCCATATTCAGAAGGTGGAACCTTGTATGCTTTAGGGCTTATCTTGTTTTTGTAAATTGAGAATATGCTTTTTAATGTGAAAAAAGGAATTATTTATGAAACAAGTGGGAAATTATGTCCATAACATGGAAATGTGTTTTTGGAGACCTTGCTGTGGGATTCATAAACAATTAGAAAATCACCCTTGTAACTCTAGCTACTAGTCCCTTTATTATGACTACAGGGGGGATATCAAATATATTTCTCCACAAGCTTGCATAATAGATTCAATATTTCTCCACAGGCTTGCAGAACAAATTCGGGATGCATATCGTGAAGCTGTGAGCATTGCAGAGAAGGTTTGGAACAATTTTAGTCAGATTCCTTATATTTTTTTTAATAAACATTATGGTTTAAATATTATCTGAACTTTGAGTGTGATCAAACTGGAGCACTGTTGATAGAAAATTGTATATTAAGCTAGTGATTTCTTCATGCAAAAACAGAAGAAAATGACCAAATATGAACCATAGTACAAGTTTTCCCTTTATAGAAAATATTGAAGCATCATAGCCTACGACATGATAAAATATGTAAATTCTTTCTTCATGTAGGAACAAAGGAAAACAACTAACTATGAACCACAGTAGCAGTTTTCCCTGTATAGAAAATATTGAAGCATCATAGCATATTACATGGTAAAATGTGTGAATTCTATGAGACAACACATTGGGATTTGTCAGATAAAAGTAGGTCAATCAAATATATTCTCTATTAATTAATGAATGAGGAAATTTCAAGATATTTATACAATCAATAGTCTCAAGATAGGAATTCTATCTTGGACGTACACTAGTGTGGTTGAGAGATTCTCTCAACCAAACACTAAACTAGAGAAAACTAGATCCCTATTATATAGGAACAAAATCCTCAAATGGAGAATTATAACCATAGACAAGTAGGAATTAATAATTTTCAACTCCCCCCCTTAATGACTACTTGTCATGATAGTCAAATCCACCGCCATCAGGCGAATTGCATGTACAAAACCTCCAAAAATAGAATCTGCCGCCGTCGGACAGATCCACAATCTGCAAATTTGGCGTTTCCAAACTGATCCAATCTTCCTCTCCTCCAGATCCACTTGAAGGTAAATTGGCGTGATCCTTAATGATAAACCCGCACCATTGGCGTGATTAATGGCCTAACAGACGCGCCAGTTGGCCTTCCTGGCACTGTTGTTAGCGCGAAAAACGCACCAATCCCCTTCTACTCAGAAGGAATCATCTGAGTCCGAGCTAGGTGTTACTGCAGTCCACCTGCTCCTACGAGCACAAAGCTCCTGTGTACACACAGCTACAAAGGCAATCTGCCACCACCGGGCAAGTCCGATTTACCACCACCGGGAAAATCCGCCGACTTCATCTGCTTCCACCGAGCAGATCACAGAGCTCTGATTCACCACCACCGGGCAGGTCCGATCACGTAACCTCAATTCGCCACCACCGGGTAGATCCGATCTGCTACCATCGAGCTGATCAAGGATCTCAATTCGCCACCACCGGGCAGATCCGATCTGCTACCACCGAGCTGATCAAGGATCTCAATTTGCCACCATCGGGAAACTCCTGTAGCCACTAAGGCTCTATAGATGGTTTCTGGCTCACCACCAACCATCACATTACAGTGACAAAAGATGGTTTCAGGCTGACCACAAACCATTACAAAGTGGTTTTGAGACCACCACGAACATTCAAATGCCTTTACAAGGCTTACATTCAATATTTGGAGTTTCTGATACATACAATGACTATTACAATATACTAGGGAGTGTATTCCACAAACCACACTAAAACAAAAAATCTACTTTGTTGTCCACCGCAACTGTTGTTGTTGCTCCTTTATCCCAAGTTCACATCTTGGGCATATTTGTCAAATAACTTCTTGGAACTCCATGCTTAACCTGTGATTTGTTAGAGTCGCGAATTCTAACAAAATAACTTCATATTGAGGTCGCGATTCTCAATATGTATACAAATTTCCAAGACTAATTTTCCTATACCTAAAAAAAATACACTGCAAACTTAACTTCAAAGTGGTCTCCACACAAAGCTAGGGCTGGCAATCTGCAACAACCTGTTGGATCTTAATCGGCCATCACCGGCGTAGGCATTCGAAAATTGTTGCAAAACAGATTACAATTCACTGATAAGAAGAAAAACACCATCAGTAGAGACTGAAATGTTATTGCTTCTTGCAACCAACATCATTGTCTTGTACTGCAGTATCAGAACGAAATCAATGCTTTGAATGTTAAAATACCTCAGGACCAAATGCTGGTCTCTGTTTAATGTTGGATAACTCAGACAGTACAAGCTGTAACTTGAAAAACCTTCCTAACCAAGTTCCATATATGAAATTCCTTACTGAAATAAAGATCGAAGATCTTGCATATCGGCCAACGACCACATATTTGCAGAATTTTCACATCCTTAATTTCAAATGTCTCAACATACAGATCATCCAACCTCAAAAGTGCAATGGCATCAGGTACATCAAAACCAAGCATAAAAGCGTGGACAAAATCAACGCATTTTTGGAGTTTACCAATTTCTGGGGTGTCAAACCGTGACTTCAATTCAACTTTACGGGTCTTCAAATTCATCCGAATGTCAATATTCATCTGCTCATAAACAGGAGTATAAATTTCCATCCACATTTTCTTGAGAGGCGCATATCTATGATACCAAGATAAAATTGCAGCATCAAAAAGCGAGACAATGCTCAATGCTAGTGCAACAGTAATACATGTTGGAAAAATGGAAATAGTTAAGGTTGGTTTCAGTCCAATCATTCGGCCCATAGCTGCTGTTGAGTATAGAGAGAAAAATGTTGAAACCACCACAGCGGAGAAGATGTCTGCAACATGCCGTTTGACAAGCATTCTCTGACGAAACATTGAGAAAGCGAATGAAAGAATCACACATCCAAGAAATCCCATCAAAATATCACCAGCACCAGGATTGGTTGCACTTTTAGTTAAATAAGCCCCTAGCGTGGATTCAAAGCCTAATCCTATAGAGGTTCCACGAGCAAAGGCTGCCAAATCCGCAGAACTGCGCACAGGGATACAACTTTCTGAGAGCAACACAAAATGTTGATTGTTAGGATCTTAAAGTGCATTTGTAAGAAGCCTCCTTTCAACATCCACCATCGAAACCGTTCCCCAATCCACCTTCTGGCTACGGATGTCATGAATGTCAAAAAAGAGGGCTCTTCCATGCTTTCTTCAGTGTGCTCAGCTGAGAAACATGGACATAAATAGAGAACTTGTCGTCGTGCCCCCTTAAGAACTCTTCCCAGAGATCTACGAGGGGCAGGGGCCCCCGGGTCAGAAACATGAATGCTATTTTTGTCGTCACTGTGAGATTCACAGGCATGCTTACGATATCTCTAACGAAGACGCGCGTGGACAATTCCTGATCGCTAAGAATCCTTCGTGGAGGGGGCGGGAGCATCTGCAACGGCGGAACACCGGTGCCACAGAACAAAGGGAAAACCCTCAGCAGCGTTGGAGGGTAGATGCACGCTGCCAGTACCGACAGAAACACCATTCTTACCAAACCCACGATCGAGAGCCGCCTCTTCGCCCCCCTACTCCACGGCAGGACGGTTTGCTGCATGATTTTCTGCTGTTGATCTTGACTGCCTGTCTTCCTCACCTGGGCATCACTCTCTCCCGAAGGAAACTGGAACTTCAGCTCCATCTGGAAATCGATAACCGGAACTTATGAAATCTCCTTTCCCACCAGCATGCCAGACTTATTAGGTAGGATTGAACAGGAGGGCCAAGTCTTCTTTCGTGTAAGCATAATTCTAAATCTCACGTCCGCTATTTAGTCAAATTAGAAACAAATATATTGTTGATGCGATCAAACAAACAAACTATGCCCTGTTGATTCCCACAAATTGTTGAAATACCTGAAGGCCCACACCCACGAACAGCGCATATGTAATTTCTTTGGTAGACCAAATCTCCCAATACCGAACGTTGCCCGAGGCTCCCATCTGTTGTTTTTCCATCTCCGCAGATTCACAAGCTCGCAGGGTCTATAAAAAAAATTTGATGGACAGACAACATATAATACACTCTTTATTTTCCCTCAGCCCAGGAGGGGCCAAGCCTAGGAGGGGCCAGGCCCTCACAGGCTCTGATTCCAAGATAAAAGTAGCTCAATCAAATATATTCTCTATTAATTAATGAATGAGGAAATTACAAGATATTTATACAATCAATAGTCTCAAGATAGGAATTCTATCTTTGATGTACACTAGTGTGGTTGAGAGATTCTCTCAACCACACACTAAACTAGAGAAAACTAAATTCCTATTATATAGGAACAAACTCCTCAAATGGAGAATTATAACCATAGACAAGTAGGAATTAATAATTTCCAACTATTCAGAAGGTGGAACCTTGTATGCTTTAGGGCTTATCTTGTTTTTGTAAATTGAGAAGATGCTTTCCAAAGTGAAAAAATGAATTATTGATGAAACAAGTGGGAAATTATGTCCATAACATGGAAATTTGTTTTTGGAGGCCTTGCTGTGGGATTCATAAATAATTAGAAAATCACCCTTGTAACTCTAGCTACTGGTCCCTTTATTGTGACTACAGGGGGATATCAAATATATTTCTCCACAAGCTTGCATAATAGATAAAATATTTCTCCACAGGCTTGCAGAACAAATTCAGGATGCATATCCTGAAGCTGTGAGCATTGCAGAGAAGGTTTGGAACAATTTTAGTCAGATTCCTTATATTATTTTAATAAGCATTATGGTTCAAATATTATCTGACTTTGAGTGTGATCAAACTGGAGCACTGTTGATAGAAAATTGTATATTAAGCTAGTGATTTCTTCATGCAAAAACAGAAGAAAATGACCAAATATGAAATAGAAAATATTGAAGCATCATAGCCTACGACATGATAAAATATGTAAATTCTTTCTTCATGAAGAACAAAAGAAAACAACTAACTATGAACCACAGTAGCAGTTTTCCCTGTATAGAAAATATTGAAGCATCATAGCATATGACATGGTAAAATGTGTAAATTCTATGAGACAACACATTGGGATTTGTCAATAAATCAAACTAAATTCTTAAAAGAAACATTTTTTACTTGTAATCTTCATATTAACGCTTTATTATAAAAGATTAAATATTGTTCCTACACGTAGTTGATGCACCATGGCTATGTAGCCTTCAGCTATGTGCAAGCATAGACGACAAAGGCTACTAGCTGAATTAACATAATAAGTGTAGTGCTCCCTAAATCAACATAATAACTGTAAAAAAGCCGTTGTAGCTTGTACAACCTCGAAAAGAAAGGTTTGGATTCTTTAATCTATCCACACTCAGACATATGTCTTTCACTGCACAACCTTGAAAAGAAAGGTTTGGATTCTTTAATCTGTCCTACACTCAGACATATGTATTTCACTGCACGATTCTAGCTTAACTTAGCCATGTAGATCTTGTGTGAGGGAAGGAAATTAACATTTGTGTATAGGAGACTAGTTGGATCTGTGTCCAACAAGATCTTGAAATCAAGTTCCCTGCTCTACAATTTTTGTTGTGTAAATTCATATTTGGGTAGTTGCTAGATTGTAGATATTTAATTTTCTCGTTCATATGTTTCATGTTTTCCTCCCATTGCAATGTCTTCTTGGTTGGTCCTTATGTTTTTTTTCCTTTTTATGCTTTTGTTTTACCTTGTGTTTTACAACCTCTCCTAGTTATACCTTGTGTTTTACAACCTCTCCTAGTTAGAACAAAGAACTTTTTTTTACAAATTTGAAAAAACACTAAAAAAACAAAGAATTTGAATGTTTTACTTTACACAAAGAGAGTTTTGCTAGCTTTGACTTCTAGATTTTGGTTGCTAGAAATTGATAGATATTGTTCTAAGTAAGTGCTATAGCTGATTTTTGTGCAGATCGCTACTTTGATTCCCATGGTGTTAAGTTACATGACATGAGGAATGTTACACAAAATACACATATTTAATGCCTAACCGTTTGTTGGTATTAGATTGTATTTGGGTACTCCTGCCTCGTACGAATGTGTTTTCTTGAAGCTCCCCCTCACGACAGGGACTTGTTGCGATGCAACTCTTCTTGTTTTAAAAGGAACCATTTCTAAAAAGATGATCATCCAACCTTTGATGAAGGATAAAATGCAAACATTTTGATCTACTCTCCCATAAAGTATAATTGTTAATGCTCTACCATACACCAACATAAACATAGGCATGTGGAATTGAAAAAAGAGCACGACCAAATAAATTATAGAATCTTAATTAAACTATATATGTGTGTGTGTGTTTTATTAATTCAATAAATCTAATCATCTAAATAAGTATATGATTCTCTTGGATGTTATATAAAGTGTAACCAATACTTGAATTAAATTTTTAATTGTTTTATTAATTTTTCAAAATTTTCTGAAGTTTTTATTAATCATCATCATATATATAAATAAAATATATTTTAGAAAACATTATCACTGGAATAAGTTGAATATATATTTTTTGTGTTTGTAATTATATGGATTAAATTAATTAATCTTTTTTACCATTTTAAAAGAAAAATTATAAGATTATAATTTTCTTAAATATTTAATAAGGATGAGTTATTTTTTAAGCTATTTGAAAGTAATAACCATATTTATGTGTAATCTAATGATTTCTTTTCTTATTGGGCTACAAATTAAACTTTTTATTTTTTCTTATTGGGCTACAAATTAAACTTTTTATTTTGAATATCTAAATCGTGAAATCTATAGAAACACTTATATTAAAATAAAACTTAATTTTAATATTAAACTTAAAATTATTAAATTTATTAATTTCAATGTTTTATGAGATGTTCTCAATATTTCTTATTATTATAAACGCGGCTAAATCATAATATTATATTATTATTAATATTAATAATAATATTGATATTAACCTTAATAAACTCTAAGATTAATATTAATAATATCAATATTAAATCTTAATTCTAATAATATTAAAATTCAATATTAATAATGTCAATAGTAAACCTTAATAAACAGTATATTAATAATATATTAGATTAATAATAATAAAATCTAAATTAATACTAATAACACTAAATTAACACTATTATTAACACTAAGATCTATTAATACTAATAACCTTAATTACAAGTTATTCAGTTCCAAAATTCTTTAAAAAAATTCATGGAAATTTTAAAAAAACATTACCATCTCATTAAAATAAATGAATATATATTCTTTCATAAAGGTTGTAATTATATGGATTAAATTAAACTCTTTCACCATTTTAAAATAAAAATTATAAGTTTATAATTTTATTTTCTTAAGGATAGGGTATTTTTGAGGGCTATCTATTCACGGAAAGGAACGACCATATTGCACACAACAATATATTCTCTATTATTAATGAATGCAGAAATTACACACATATTTATACAATCAATAGTTTCAAGATAGGAATTCTATCTTGGACATACACTAGTGTGGTTGAGAGATTCTCTCAACCACACACTAAACTAGGAGAAACTAAATTCCTATTATGTAGGAACAAACTACTCAAATAAAGAATTACAACCATAAACAAGTAGGAATTAATTATTTCCAACTATTTATGTGCAAGCTTGTGATATTTTCTCTTGTTGAACGACCAATTAATTTATTCATTTGATTATATAAATCATAAAATCTATGTACACATTTAAATATTTATATTAAAATTAAAATTAAATTTAATTAATAGAAATAAAATTATCAAACTTATTTTAATTTATAATTATATTAATAATTCTCACAATATTCTCGATTATATAATAACTGATACTATATCATAATACTAATTATGAATGTTAATATTAATACTAATATTAACTATAATAATAAACCCCAGCTCATTCATTCTCAAACATATAATTTTGTTAGACTCATACATACTCCTCTCCTTATCAGTCTAAAGGTTAAGACAATAACATTGATTTCTCTTTTATTTTTTATTTTTTTCTTTTGCCAGCGAAAGTTCCAAAAAGAGAAGATAGTTAGCTCAAGGAGATTAAGTAAAAAGCACGTGTTAACCAAATCAAATGAGAAGCTACAGCTTTGATTAGCTGATCGAAACCTAGCGCATCATGTTCTCGAGTTGCAAGGTGTTTCTTCTCTAGAAAGCAAGCCAACTCTGCCCACCCAATTTGATCTATCTTTGTCTCCTGATGCTAGTTGGATTGGAGTCCACACAATAATATCAAGTCTAACCATATCAATATTAAACTCTAGTTTTAATAATATTAAAAATTAATGTTGGTAATATCAATAATAAACGGTATTAATACTAATAAATGTTAATATTAAATTAACATTAATAAATTTAAATTAGCACTATTATTGATACTGAAGTTTATTAATAATAAT
>APFE030953899.1:27923-40169 GCA_000404065.3 Pinus taeda | reverse complement strand
TCGGGAGCTTGTAGAAACCCTAAATGTCTTGGACTTTATCTCTGAAAATATATTGAAACAAGATCTGAAATTCAAGCCCGAGCTTCCCCATGACTGTGGCTCAAATGGGTTTTAATTTCAGAGTCTGAACCTTCGTAGAAAACAAATTATAGCAAAAATTTCACGATGACCTGTTTGAGATGGAATTCTGGAGCTTGCAAAATCCCTAACTTCCTCAGATCATAGCTCTGAAAATATAGCAAGACAGGATCGGAAATTCAGACCCGACTAATTTCTTCTCAAACGGGTTTTCATTTTAGCTTCTGAAACTTCATAGCAAAAAAATTATAGCGAAAACTCCATGATGACATGTTTGGAGCAGCGAAACCCTAGAATCCAAAGCTCTGATACCAAAGTTTATGAAACCATCTCACAAAAAGATAGAAAAGATAGATCAATGCCTTAGAATTTAGTCTCTTCGAGGGGGCAACCTCCTTTACATTACACAACTGAACAATTCTTGGATGCCACAAATGACAAGACCTCCTTTCTATATATAGGAGTCTAAGGGGTCATAATATAATCAGAGCTGACATAACAATAATAATGTGAGGGCACAATAATAACAACATGGGGACTACATGGGCACAAAAATATAATAAGGGGGTTGTACTAATAACAATAAGGGATTGCACTAGTAGTATAGGGACCTAACAGTGTCACTTGCTTCAAAAGAGGACCTCATCTAAACACCTTAAAGAAGATCTTTTGCATGGGTTCTAGCTACACTTGGTCATGTTAGTTTCTTTGATAGTCTTAAATAATTCATCTCTCTATTAAGGGAAATTTTTGTGCTCTTCAAATATGAATTTCAGCAATGTATCATTGGGTTATGGCTATAATGGTCACGTATTTGTTTATAGGATTTCTACATCATGCGAATGGTCATTAAATAAGTGAATTCGCTCAAGTTTTGGAACAAATTATCATCCTTAACAACCTATGAATCTTCCGTACCTTTTGGAGTTAATTTCAAAGAATAAGAGGGCAACATTCTAGACATAAAGTCTTTTCATCTGTAGAAAAGGAGTATTAAAATTTGTGGAAGGCTTGTCAATACATTTGTAGATAAATTCAGAGTATATGTATCCTTGAGAGATTTCAGTCCCTGGAAGCCCAAAATTCTAGGCATATAAGATCGTTAATCTTTGTGGAGAACCATGGAGTATTTATCTCTACAATCAATCTATCTTAAGGTAGTGCTTCTGGACATCCTTGGCTCAGTGTAGTTCTAAGGCATTACGAAACCTCTGAAGTGGTCGATCGCAGCTTATATCAAGGCCAAAAATTACATTGTGATCCTTCCAAGCCTTGCAACTTCTGAGCAGAAGTATTTTATTAAGCTTTAGTATCATTTTTTGATTATTGATTACTCTCTGTCACCAAAGAGATCAAGTTGGTCTAATTTGGAGATACACTGGAATTTTGTGAAGGTATGTTTTTATAGTGGTTTGTTCTGAACAATATCATGCCTTCAAATTTCAGGTCTTTTCTTGAGTTGATGACAAGATAAACAAGGTATATTTATGCCCTAAATTTGAGAAAAAAAAATTTATATAAGTTGTGAGTAATCCAGACATGAGTACCATGAGAAGACATTTTGAAGGCAGCATTTACCCAAGGTTATGAATCAGTAGTAAAGGCTCACTATGTGTAGGAATATTGTCACCATAATTTTCAACATTACATCTACAATAGTTTCATCACTATGGAAAAATTTGTATTAAAGGGTGCAATCCACATTTGTTTAACATCATTTTCAATCAGAGATTGTGTGCAATCATCAAGAAAGTATGGAATAGATAGATAGGTGGTAGTTTGGTTGTGTAGTCAAAGTAGCAGTTTTATTTACTTATGAAGACCACTGCAATAAGCAGAGCAAGTAGCATTCCTAGTAGCATTAAAAAAAATTGCAGCAGGCCTCAAGAGTTCATCATTCTCTGCATTAAAGGTACTACATCAAAGTATCTCCAGATAGAGTAGGGTTTTTGGGATAAAGTTTTGAAAATTGACTATAAGGGTTTCACTAATGGAATTTCATTGTTATATTAGGATTTTTTGTAAGTGGGTCATTGTCATAGGTACGGGAGCCCACAATAATTTGTGGAAGTACACTCATTGTAGATGGGTCATTGTCCCTGGTACGAGAGCCCATAATAGTTGTGAAATTCATTATCTTTTTCAAGAATTTTGGGTGGTGCTAGGCAAGTGATTGAAGTCACCTTCAAGTAGGAGCCTGAAAACACTTCTAGGTGGTAAGGTGGTGCTAGGGCAAGTTGGAGCTTGCTAGGGTGTTGGAGCATCCTTTCAGAAATTTTTTATAAAACCAGGGTGTTGGAGCATCCTTCCAATTGTAGCTGAAAATTGAAAGTTTTTTTTAATGTACTAGGGAGTTGGGGCTTCCTTTTTCAGTTGGAGCTAAAGTATTTGATGTACTTGTTAGGGCCTAAATCTACCTCAGGCTGAGAAAGGTAGGATCTAGGGTAACATCAAACCACGCTTAACCTGGTAGCTAGCCCTACCAGGTCGGGAGAGGGCTCTCGCCTTGTCGATCTCAGGAAAATATGGCCAATAAAGCTTGAGATGACTGATATTAAAACAAATGTTAGGCTAGGTATAGTCTCAGAAGAGTTTGATTGAATTGAATTTTGGTTTTACTGGCTCATATGTGAAAGGCAGATTTGGGTCCAGGGAATGGACACAATCTTGCAGAGATTTTTGTGGGGCGAGGTAGGCAAATGGTTTAGAACTATGAAAAAAGTGAGATGGATAGTCCTAAGATTGGTGAGAAGTTGGAGAGGGCATGAAAGTCTCAGGGATCCTCTTCAAATAGTTGAAAACATAAATAACTAAAAAAACCCTAGGTAGAGCACTGCAATTTCAATGATTTCTACCTTTATCCTTGATTCATTTAGTTAAGCTGAAAAGAGAGAGATGATGTTGCACATAAACACATGATAACTTGAATCACATAAGGAAAAACAATACTAAATCACCTTGCCACAAGAATCCCACAAAATGCTGCAAACCCTGGTCTATTTCCTTGCCAAACTGTAGAGATAATGTACAATAATGCTCAAAGCATTCACAAGAGTCCAACCTTTACCAATGACTGAAAAACTACTAGATATAGGAAAGAAACAACTCATGCTAGGCTTTAGGGGTTGAATTCATGACTTTATGAGCTGTTTCAACAAGATCTAAACTAAGAACTGAAAAGTAGGCAGTGGAACAACTTACCTCTAAAACCTAGGAAACTAATTCATTCAGTTTCAAACTACCTTTTCATGATGTATCTACCTCCATGAGTGAAATTTTAGCATATTTACATCAAATTCCATAAATTTAAATCAAATTACATCATGAGATTGACTATGAGAGAGAGAAAAGTCAAACTAAGAAAAAACTAGGCAAAAAATCAGAGTTTTTTGGCAAAAAAAGTCAATTTTCCATCCTGTGCACCGCGCCACTGTCCTTGTGTGTCATGCCTTTTTGCAGCTGACTTTGGAGGCATTCCCCTACACCAAATTTTCTCCAAGTGTGCGTTTTGGAAATGTTTGTCTCTCTACTTTCCAGAATAGGTGGAATTTCTAAATTTGGCATCCATTTTCCCCTCCAAACGTGAGTTCTCCCAACACTGCTTCCTGTGTGGCCAAAAAGGGGCAGAAAGGACATTTTTGAGGTGTTTTTGAACCTTTTGGAAGCTCAAAACTTGACAAAATTTCTAGGCCATTTGTGGGCATTCATATTTTTGCATGAAGAATCCAAAAATGTTGAGTTTTCCTCCAAAGGAGGTCCCTAGCAAAAGCGCGCGCTAGGTGGAACGACGAACCAAGCAGAAAAATCTGTGTTTTGCTCCAAAAATTCAAAATTGACAAAAAGTATCAGGTGCTATGTTGGGCTAAGGAAGCCACAGCCAAAATCTTGAGCTTGTCTTGCTCTTTCCTCTTCCTCAAAGCTTTCCTCAACTTGGCCTTCAAAGTCCTAATTCTCACTTTGAAAACTTTGTTTCTCGCCAAATAGTGATAGGCCATGCACCTCAACATATTTTTCTCTTTGTTGGCCTTCTCCAGCATCTTTTCCAAGTGCATGTTTTCCCTCTCAAGCCAAGATTCACGATCAGCTTCAATTTCTTGCTCAAGTGGTTTCAACTTGATTTTCTTCCTCTTGGCAGCTTACCAGTTTTCTCTTATGTTTTTGAGCTCCATGATAGTTTGTTGATATTCTAACTATTTGTTCTTCTACTCAAGATAGTTGATTATCCACTTGGCTCTTTCCAGGTTGAGAGACAAGTCATGAATGTCAGCTTGTTGTTCCTGAATAATCTCCTTGAGCTTTAAGCTTTAGGAGCCCAAATTAGTGTCATCATCTTGAATGAGAATGAAATCTCTCTTGACCTTCTGAATGCCCCTCATCATGCAATGGATACTTACCTTTGTCCTGTACCTTCTTTGCTATTGAAGGAAACAATGCCCCTTCCACCCCGAGTGGAGATAGTACTCATTTTGATGCTGCAAACAATCTTCTTGTGCCCTTTTGGTAAGTGACAAACACTGGCACACTAGTGGTTTGAGTCTCATGCACTTCTTGTTGATGTGAAGGCCCTCCTACCTCATGAAAAACTGATGGGGTCACTTAAGGACTTGTGAAAACCTCATGTGAAATGAAATCATCCCATGAAACATTCAACAAACTCAGCTGATGCAACATCACAATCTTGATCAATGCAAAGTGATAAATGTTTTTGTACTATTGATAAAGAGGCTTTCTTTTCACAAATGTGGTCATTTTCTCAATATTTTGGCACATGAAATAGGGGAGGTTCATCATCCTCACCCTAGTGAAATGCATCAATAATCTAATATGGTAGGCGTACAAGCGAGAAAATCTGCCTTCACAACTGAAATATTTGATTATGAGCTTCATCAATGGAGCATATGTGTCCTGTAGGTATCTGAAAGGAAAAACTCTATTGATCTACCTCTAATAGCCAGCCTTGATATAAGGCTCATAATGCTCTTTGTCAACCAGTTGTCCCTTATTCCATTGTTCTCCCACATTCGAAATACCTATTTCTTTAACTATAGTTTCAGGTGTCAAAGTGAATGTAACACCTACCAAATTGACCTGGCCATTGTGAAGATGGAGGACAAACAATCTTGCAAGGTCATGGTGGTATTTGACTCTTTCCACTGTATCACAAAAATGGTAGCAAGATTGATGTTTGAAACATGCTACAGCAAGAGGGGAAATCCAATAGCTCAGTAAGTGTAGTGGGCTCCTCCCGGATGTGTTTCCCTCCCTTGTGAGGTTTCCTTGGTGCATGAATTTCTTGGGAGGAATCACTTACTGTTTCCTCATCCTTTTCATAAGGTGAATCTATCTCCATGTTTGCCACTGTTTGGGTTGAAGTGATGAGTATGAAGAAATTTTATATGAACAATAGGTGTTTTTTGCTCAATGAAAGGGATTGATGATGAGGGACAGTGAATGAGGGAGTTTACTGCTGACTGTAGGTTTTTTGGGAGTGGTAAGGTTTGGCGAATAAGGATTAGGGTTTAGAGATGTCAATTAGGGTTTGGGAGTAGTGGGATTAGGGATTAGGTTTTTTTTTTTAATTTTGGGGAAAAGGGAATGGATGAGTGTGAATGAAAGAGAGGAGGGAAAATGAAATGAAGGGAGTGTGAAAATGGAAAAGGGGACTAAGACAGCAAAAATTGCAACTTTGCAAACCCTAGGTAGCTTTTCCAATATGACTTGGAATTTTAAGCTCACTTTTGAAATGATTTTTGCACGATTTGGAGCTTGGAGGAGGTGATTTGCATGAATTTCAAGTTTGAAAGACAGGTCCGCCACACTCACAAACACGTGCACGGCCCCTTTTTGAAAACCATTTTTGGAGGCCTTCGTGGTGTCCAAATTCACCATGGGATAGCTCGTTGGAAATTTAATTGAATTTTCCAATTTGGAGATCATTTGCCCTGTCAAAAGTCAAATCTCCCAAGACTGGTAAAAATGTGCAAAATGAGGTTGCCTAAAGGCAGAGTGTTGTTGCAGTCAACTTTTTAAGATCTTTTTTCAACTCCAAATTGAGATCAGGATAGCTCATTGAAAAGATATTTCTGTCTAGTTATTATTTAACTCATCAGGCAAGTCATTTGGCCAACCAAGCTAGGAGAAATATTTATTTTCACAAGGTCACTTCAGAGGTGCATCAATTCTCCTAAGGCAACTGTATTTTTGACATTTTTGTAAAACCATGACACCTGTGTAAAACGTGAAGAAGATTTTTCTTCCTTCGCCTATTTTGGAAAAAAACCTCTCTCACTTTCTCCAAATTCATCTTCTATTTCTCAGAAACATCATTTGAGTAAAACCTACCCCGATGTGTGGAACAAGGGATTTGTCGAAATGAAGGGAAATGAAGGGGATAATGGGCTTCTAAATTCTTGAGGAAATTTTGGGAAGTAGGAAGGGATGTTAGGAAATAGGGGAAAGTGGAATTTCAAAGATTAAGTGAGGGGAAGGGGTCCAAAAGGGAAAAACACAGGCCTAGCCTAGTAAATTGTCAAATTGTAGCGAGAAACTAGGGTTTGTGCGAAAATGACAAATTTGAGGGATATCAGTGATGGGAAGTGTTTAATAAGGTACATTAAGAATAGAGGAAGGTGTATGAATATCAAGATACAATTTTTGTTGATGATTTGTCCATCCAAGAGAAATTACCTTCAAAACCCTAGGAGAGGGAAATGAACCTTACCTAGGCACAACTGAAGCATGAACAACGTGGAAAATGACCCATTGGAACCTGACATGATGATGAAAACCCTTTGAATGATGGTACACTCAGCTGAATGGTGACATGGACCGACTTTTGGACAATTTTAAAAGGAGTGAAAACAAACCCTAGACCTAATACCTAGTGACTAAATTTTGCTTGAAGACTCACTAAAATGACAAAATTTGACCTTGACACCTTAAAATCACTTTGTAAGAGCATGTTTGATCACTGGAGGAAGGTTTCAAAGACTGACACTAACAGTACTCACAAAATGATTACAAAATTGTTAGGTGGTTTTTGTCCCTAAGGGGTTTTCACCTAAAAATTCCGGTGTCTACTTTCTATTGTTTGTTTAATCTATGATTTTATGTTGAAGATAAATTAATTCTCTGAAAATATTGGTAAGTTAATAATTGATAAGAAATATTGATCACCCCACCACCCCCCCCCCTCGGGCGCAATATTTCCAACAATTGGTATCAAAGTTGGTTCTTTCACTAGTAGTTTAAAAACTGGAAGGAGGTCATGGAGTGGAATAAGTCAGAAATTCAAGTACTTAATGGAAACAACTATGCATTTTGGATTGGAAAGATGAAGACATATCTTCAAGCACAATTATTTGATTTTCGGAATCCTAGGTTGATTGAATACAAGGAATATTCAACTCGTCCTGCATATGATGAAGGTCGAAGGCTTTATGAAAGCAATTCTAAAGATAAAAATTCCCTCATGAATGGTTTGTTAGATTCTATATATGTAAAAATGATGCACTACAAATCAGAGAAAGAAATTTGGGACAAGCTTCAAAACATATATGAAGGAGACAAGAAGTTAAAGGAAGCCAAGGTCTAGAAACACCAAGGTCAATTTGAGCAGTTGAAAATGAATGAAGAGGAAAACCTTGCAGCTTACTTCTTCTATGTTGATGAAATAGTAAATGTTATAGAAGAATTAGGAGAACCAATGGATAGAAAGGTAGTTTTTAGAAAGGTACTTAGGTCACTTCCAGAGAGGTTCGATGCTAAAGTATTTATGCTAGAAGAAATACATGATTTATAAAAGATCAACATGGACCAATTCCATGGAATACTTACAGATTACAAAATGAGAAAAGAACAAGAGAATCCATCTAATCAAGAAGCAACATTTACAGCATC
Source organism: Pinus taeda (assembly GCA_000404065.3). NCBI lineage: Eukaryota > Viridiplantae > Streptophyta > Pinopsida > Pinales > Pinaceae > Pinus > Pinus taeda. The sequence goes on along the minus strand of APFE030953899.1, from coordinate 32,192 downwards.
CAAGAAGATTGGGAAAAACAAACAGGAATTAAGACGAAGCTCTAGTTTTTGTGAAGAAGAAGAATACTCAGATGAAGAAATTGGTAACTTTGTGAGAAAGTTGAAAAGAGGAATGGGGAAGTTCAAAGGTAAACTTCCATTAATATGTGTTGAAGAAAATGTAACTAGGTTCAGTTTTCATTATGACTTGTAATTATGATGTCATGAAGAAAATTATTATTCCTTGCATCATGGGTTTCATGAGAAAGATGTGTTTACCATAGGTAAAATACTTATTCTTGATGTCTTTAGGATTTTATGTTTCATCATAAGTATTATAAAAGTAATAAGGTCAAAGGTTTGCACTCCAAGAACGAGTGTCACTATCCTTGTGAAAATCGGCTCTACAAAAATGTAGTGATCTCCTTGATGGTATGTCACCCTAGATTCAAGGAAATCTTGTCGGCTCAATGCACCATCGTTGACCCATATAATCAAGGAGTGACATGGAGTCAAACGTAAAAAGTCTTTGAATCAATTCATAATACAGACAGCGAAGAAAGGTATGCATACACGGTGAGAAAGGGTAATATCTCGGAAATCTGCCTATGATATATATACATCATATCAAGCTCTCAGAAGTCTCTCAGAATCCTGTATCCATTCATTGTGATAGCTCTCAGAATTCATCGAAGGATTTTTCATATATAGATAGTGACTACGTTCAATATAACTCTCGGTGGTGGCATGTCTTATCACTATTATAACCAATGAAGAGCATGAAGGACTAATAACATAAGCGGAGAACTGTGGCAGCCGAGAAAAGGAGTCTAAGATTGTGACTAGACAGTGAAGACATAAGAAGAAGAACTACAGTGATATCAATTCTATAGAATGTGAATTGTAGACCAAATAGAGAAGAGGATAGTGACAAGCGTCTTAGAGGTAACCTTGTGTCTATTTTGTCAAGGGTCTTGGTATTCATCATCTAAATATCTATGAGAAAAGATTCAAGGGTTTTACTCTCAAGAGGAAAGGTTTTTCCCTAGCTTGGAGAAAACATCGTGTGTACTTGAACTATTGTTGGTCTTCTAATTTGATAATTGTTTGATGATCGAAGAACACACTAACATAACAAAGTTAATTTAAGAAGACAACATAAATTGTTATCAATACGTTTGTGAAGAATCACTAAGCCATGAATTTCCCTAGATTCTTCAACATGGTATCAGAGGTATGGTTCATGGAGGGCATGAAGGAGATAAATTATAACATGGAAAATCTTGTGAAAAAGTTTTCATCTTTAGCTATCCTAATCAAGCAATACTTCAAGACAGTGTGGAATAAATTCCTCTCTTCCCAAGATCTCAGAGCTTCAAGAAATGAAGGATTGTTCTCAACTCTCTTCAAAACATTCCAAGATGAAAATATATGTGTAATAGACAATGGAGCTTCAAGGCATATGACCGGGTATCACAAGAAACTCAAGACCTTGTTTAAAGGAAAATCCTCATACTCAGTGGAGCTTGGTGACAATAAGAGCTATCCCGTCAAAGGAATTGGATCAACATCAGTTGCACTAGAAGGTGGAGGCAACATTCATCTCAACAACATATTATATGTTCCAGGTTTGCACAAAAATCTAATTTTAGTTTCATCTCTAGAAGAAAAAGGAGATAGAGTTGCTTTTATAGATGGTAAAGTAATGGTTGGGCTAAAGAATCAAGCATTGAAAAAGCTAGGGTCATTGGAGTTAGAGAAGGCACACTATAAAGACTATCATCTCCTCAAAATCAAGCACTTGTCCACATCAAGATAAGCCCATGTGAATTATGACATAGAAGATTGGGCCATCTCTATTACAAAATTCTACCAACTCTAAATTACATTGTAAATTGGATTCCAAATCTTAAAGAAGAACATGAAGGAATCTACAAAGGTTGTGCCTTGGGAAATATTGCAAAGAAACCATTTGCAAATAGCACATCTAGAGCTCAAGATATTCTAGATCTCATTCACTTTTATGTATGTGGACCCATGTCCAAATCTCTTGGAGGTCATCTATACTATGTTACATTCATCGATGATCATTCAAGAAAAACTTAGATTTATCTACTTAAATCAAAGGATGAAGTATTCACAAAATTTCAAGAATTCAAGACAAAGGTAGATAATATTATAGAAAGAAATATAAATATCCTAAGATCATATAATGGAGGTGAATATACTTCCAAAGAGCTCATTTCTTTCTGTAAGGAAGTTGGGATTAAGAGGGAGCTTATTGTTCCTTACAATCCTAAAAAAAATGGAGTAGCTAAACCAAAGAATAGAGATATAGAAGAAAGTGTCAAGACTATGCTCCATGGTTAAGATATACCTAAATTATTGTGGGGAGAAGCAACAAAAACTGCAGTATATATTGAACAAAATAGAAGTCCTCACAAGTCACTTGGAAATGTAACTCCAGAAGAAGTCTTCACTAGGAAGATACCTAATATTGATCATCTCTGAATATTTGGATGAGCAGTATATATTCACATTCCCAAGGACAAAAGGAAGAAGCTAGATCCTGCAAACAAGAAAGGAATCTTTGTTGGATATAGCAACTCTTCGAAAGCCTATAGAATCTACATAAATTAAGGACATCAAATAGAATTAAGCATAGATGTAATATTTGATGAAAGCATTGCCTTCAAGAAATCCAAGGATCTCCCATCTGATTCTGATGAGGGGGATCTTCTTATTTTTTAAAAAGAATCTACTAATGAAGGAGAATTCTCTCATCAAGAATAAGAAGTTCCCAGTGAACCAATCACTCTCCTTGGAAGAAGGAAAAGACCTAATTGGTTAACAACCACTCTTCAAGAAGCAGAAGATCACATGACAAATCAAACTTTCAGGGAAAGAAAGAAACCAAAAAGGTACTCAAGATATGCCACATACATATCAAAGCTCATTGAAGAAGAGCCTTCTACCTTTGAAGAAGCAGCCAAACATCAAGAATGGAAAGATGCAATGAATGAGGAATAGCAATCTATCATGAAGAATGGAGTTTGGGAAATTGTCCCAAGACCAGATGACAAATCAGTGGTAACCTCTAAATGATTATATAAAATCAAGCACGTTGCAGATGGAAGAATTAACAAACTAAAGGCAAGATTCGTGACTCGAGGCTTCTCTCAAGAAGAAGGCATTGATTATGAAGAAACCTTTTCTCCCACACCAAGGTACACCATGATCTGATCTTTGATATCTCTGCATCATCCATGGGATGGAAGGTACATCAAATGGATGTCAAAATAGCATTTCTGAATGATATCATAAATGAAGAAGTCTACATCAAACAACCATTGGGATAAGAAGTAAAGGATATAAAGACTCATGTTTGAAGATTAAAGAAGCCACTCTATGGCCTCAAGCAAGATCCTAGGGAATGGTATGCCAGAATGGATGCATACTTGCAAAGATTGGGTTTCAGAAAAATCACGACAAATCCAAACCTTTGCATCAAAATAGAAAATGATGAACCTATCATCATACTCCTATATGTAGACGATCTTCTAATAACTGGAATTAAAGAAATAATTAAAGAATGTAAGAAATTGTTGGCAATTGAATTTGATATGAAGGATTTAGGACTCATGCACTACTATTTGGGTATATAAGTTTGGAAAGAACCAAATGAAACCTACCTAGGACAAGGAAAGTATGTGATCGAATTACTAAAGAAATTTGATATGATGGAATGCAAACCCATGACTACTCCGATGATCACAAACTTGAAGATGTTAAGAAACCCTAAATCTAGTCCAGTAAATCCTAATAAGTATCGACAACTAGTAGGATCTCTGATGTATCTAGTGAATACTCGGCCAGACATATGTTTTGTAGTAAACATTCTCAGCCAATTTCAAATAGAGTCGAGACATGATCATTGGATAGTTGCAAAACATATACTAAGATATCTACAAGGAACCATCCATTATTGCCTAGAGTATCAAAAGGGAAGAAGCATCAATCTAGAAGGATTCACTGATTCTAACTAGGGTGGAAACGAGAAGGATGGAAGAAGCACTACAGGAGGATTTTTTAGCCTAGTATCCTCTATGGTCTCTTGGATGAGAAAAAAGCAAGAGACAATGGCCTTAAGTAGTGCTAAAGCACTACAGGAGGATTTTTTAGCCTAGTATCCTCTATGGTTTATTGTTGGGTTGTGTTATATTCTTTCCACATAGTTAACAGGGGGTTTGAGGGGTACCCGTAACCCCACTTTATGGGGCCCGGGGCAGC
>APFE030953899.1:1807-27903 GCA_000404065.3 Pinus taeda | reverse complement strand
GGATGCTTTGGCATGTATAAATATGTATTGTAACATTGAAAGGAACATAATGAAAAATCAAGCTGGTAGTCTCGGTTTCGGGATCTAGTGGGAAATCTCTGTGTATATGTGTTTTATGTGTTATGCTCTCGCATTTTTATTTTTCATGTGATTTAGAATTCGTATGCAGGTAATTTCTGTACGGGGTTAAAACCTACACAACTAGTAGGATCTGTGATGTATCTAGTGAATACTCGGCCAGACATATGTTTTGTAGTAAACATTCTCAGCCAATTTCAAATAGAGCCGAGACATGATCATTGGATAGTTGCAAAACACATACTAAGATATCTACAAGGAACCATCCATTATTGCCTAGAGTATGAAAAGGGAATAAGCATCAATCTAGAAGGATTCACTGATTCTGACTAGGGTGGAAACGAGAAGGATGGAAGAAGCACTACAGGAGGATTTTTTAGCCTAGTATCCTCTATGGTCTCTTGGATGAGAAAAAAGCAAGAGACAATGGAAGCGTTCTAGTTGAGAAAGATGTTATTTGATTTGTTTACAGGATTGTTGGACCCTACTGTAGTACATTGTGATAATACCAGTTGTATAAGACTATCTGAGGACCCAGTATTTCATGGGAAAATGAAGCACATAAACAACAAATACCACTACATTCAAAAGTTGGTACAATATGGTGTGCTGAAGCTGGAGTATATCCCCACCTATGATCAAACTACTGACATTTTGACAAAGTCTCTACCCAATAAAAAGCTTCTGTATTTTAGAAATAAGCTTAGTTTGGTTGACATATCCTCCCTAGCTGAGAGGGAGAGATAGACACATCATTCTTGTCTTCATTTTGAAGAAAGGATGGAGGATTGACTAATCATCTGGCATTTGATACTCGTTGAGGATGTGTAGGACATCCAAGATAAGAGTAGGCAAGAAGACTGATATTCTTTGATGGATGGGGACCCAAGATAGGTTCATACTCAATGAACACCTGGGTGGGTATGTACCTTGACAGATAATGATGAAGGTGTCTATCATCATTGGTCTCTCTAACATTGTGCTCTCATCTATTAAGAGATAGAGTTGTTAGTAAAGGCTTTATTATGTGACACTGTTGGTTATAATGATGTTATACAGATGGATTACCAGTCAGACTCTTTTTATGAGATCTCTTTAGTGTTGAATAGCCTTGTACCATTTAATGAATACCTCCCTAGTTAAGAGGGAGCGTTGAAGAAAATGTAACTAGGTTCGATTTTCATTATGACTTGTAATTGTAATTTTATGAAGAAAATTATTATTCCTTGCATCATGGGTTTCATGAGCAAGATGTGTTTACCATAGGTAAAATACTTATTCCTGATGTCTTTAGGATTTTATGTTTCATCATAAGTATTATAAAAGTCATAAGGTCAAAGGTTTGTGCTCCAAGAACAAGTGTCACTATCCTCCTGCAAATCGGCTCTACAAAAAAGTAGTGATCTCCTTGATGGTATGTTGGCCTAGATTCAAGGAACTCCTATCGGATTAATGCACCATCATTGACCCATATATATAAGGAGTGATGTGGAGTCAAATGTAACAAGTCTTTGAATCAGTTCATAATACAACTAGCGAATAAAGGTACGCACACATAGTGAGCAGGGGTAATATCTTAGAAGTCTGCCTATGATATATATACATCATGTCAAGCTCTCAGAAGTTTCTCAGAAGCCTGTATCCATTCACTGTGATAGATATCGGAAGTTATCGAAGGATTGTGCATATGTACATAGTGATTGCATTCAAATATAACTCTCGGTGGTGGCATGTCTTATCACTATTATAACCAGTGAAGAGCATGAAGGACTAATAACATAAGCGAAGAACTATGCCAGCTGAGAGAAGGAGTCTAAGACTATGACTAGACAGCGAAGACATAAGAAGAAGGAGTACAGTGATATCAAGTCTATATAATGTGAATTGTAGACCAAACAGAGCAGAGGATAGTGACAAGCGTCTTAGAGGTAACCTTGTGTCTATTTTGTCAAGGGTCTTGGTATTCATCATCTAAATATCTATAAGAAAATATTCAAGGGTTTTACTCTCAAGAGGAAAGGATTTTCCCTAGCTTGGAGCAAACATTTTGTGTACTTGTACTATTGTTGATCTTTTATTTTGATCATTTTTTGATGATTGAAGAACACACTAACATAACAAAGTTAATTGAAGAAGACAACACAAATTGTTATCAATAAGTTCGTGAAGAATCACTAAGCCATGAATTTCCCTAGATTCTTCAACAATATGCTTCAATTGTGGTGAGATTGGTCACTTTGTAGCTAAATTACCTCATAATAACCATGGTAACGAAGATGAAGCACCCACGAAACGGAAGAAGAGTCAAAAAATATGCAACAAGCAAGATAAAAGGAAAGCCTTTAAGAAAAGTTATTTCTCTAAAGAAGACAGCTCCTCATTTAAAGAAGAAAGTGACATTGACGAAGAAAATGGCATAGGAAGAGTATTATTAATGGCTAGGAACAATAGGAAGGAAGTTCCTGAAGAAGAACAAGGAGATGAAGAAGAAATGGACGAGATCAAAATTCAAAACGAGATGGTCAGAGTTATAAAGCATCTTAGGGTTGAAAGAGGAAACGTCAAATATTTGGAAGTCAAATTAAAAGAAGTAAAAGAACATGATAGAAGCCTCAACAAGAAGAATGAAGAATCGAATGAAACCATCAGTAGCCTTAAAGTATAGTTGGAAGAATCTAGAAAAATTGAAGAATCACTTAAAAGAGAATTGGAAGAAAGCAACAAGGCAAAGGAAGATCTAGAAGCAGAGACAGTCTCTCTACAAAATGAAGCACAAAGAAGAAATGTTCAGCAGAACTTTGCAAATAGCTCCAGAGATTTGGATGAGCTCATTAGCAATCAAAGGTCGCACAGTGATAGGATAGGATTGGGATATAGGGAAAATTTTGTAAAAGGCTCAACCTCCTCCACAATAGAAAAGGGATATGGACTGAAATCTTAAGTAGAAATTACTAGATGAATTATCGAGAAGGAAAGAGGTTTCCCAGTAGAAGGTTCAAGATCAGCAAGAAGGTTCTTGGAGAATAGTTCCATTAAGAATTTCTCCCTCTCTCGGGTATAAAACCATCTTACCTGGTTTTTGTTATTCTTGTGGAATTTTTGGACATAAAGTTTTAAACTGTCAGGCCTGTGATATGAACAAAGGAAATTTTGGAAGATCTTTCAGGAATGATTATCCCAAAAAATCTCGAGAGGATTACAGGAAAAACTATATTAGGTTTTGATATTTAGAAAATGAAGTAGAATGCCATAAATGAAACAACTTTGGAAAATTATCTAAATATTGCAGGTTAAACACTCCCCAAAAGGAACCACAAAAAATCCAAATGCTCCTCCAAAATTCTAGAAAAGGAAAACAGAGAGTTGTGCACTTTCCCTAAAAGATAAAATAAAGAAGAATGTGTCATATGTTGATAGTGGTTGCTCAACACATATGACCAGCGATAAAAAAAAATCCATATTTTTTAAAGAAGGAAAGGATGGAACAATATCCTTTGGAAATGATAGATCTGTAAACATTATAGGAATAGCCACAGTGAGCTTGGAGCCATAGATGCTACAACAAACGATGTGCTTCTCATTGAAAATATGAATCATAGTTTTTTGAGTGTAAGTCAAATGTGTGATCAGGGACACATAATGCTCTTTGACTCAAAGAAATGTGAAAGGAGAGAAAAATCTGGGAAGTTGGTTGCTACTGCAACTAGGACTCCAAACAACATATACATTTTGGAAAAGACTGTTAACAAAGATTGTTTCTTGGAAAAAGAATAAGAAAGTTGGCTCTGGCACAGATGGATGGGACACATAAACATTGACAACCTTGTCAAAATTAGTAAAAGGGAGGTTTTGAGAGAGATGTTGAAGATTTCAAAGCCAATTAGCACTCCATGTAAACATTGCAGGCATGGAAAACAAACAAGTTGAATTCAAGGCCAAGGAACATTCCACTTTAAAACCATAGGAACTGGTACGCAATGATCTATGTGGAAGGATGAAGACTAAAGGACCAGATGGTGAACAACACTTCATGATAATGATTAATGATTATACCAGGATGACAGCAATTAGCTTTTTGAAGAAAAAATGTCAAAAAAAAAAAAATTAAATTAAATTAATTAACTTAATTAATTAAGTAATAAATAAAAAAAAATAAAATAATAAAAATAAATAAATTAAAAATTTTAAAAAATAGATAAATAAATAAAATTCAAAATATACGAGGAAATGGTTATAAATGAAACTAATTTAAAGATCAAATGTTTGATATCGTATAGTAGCGGAGAATTCACATCTAAATCATTTCAGCACTTATGTGAGGAAGATGGAATAAAGAGACAGTTCTCAGCAGCTAGGACACCACAACAAAATGGAGTCGTTGAAAGAAAAATATAATAGTAGAAGAAATGGACAGAACAACACTGAATGATTCAAAATTTGACAACAAATTTTTTGTTCAAGCAACTGATACAACAATGTACATTTTGAACAAGGGTTTACCTATAATAAATTGCACCAAGAATCCATACGAACTATGGAAAGGAAGAATAACAAATTTCAAACACTTTAGAGTCTTCGGAAGCAAATGCTACATTAAAAGGGAAGACCAAAAGACTGTAAAATTCGACTCTCTGGTAGATGAAGGCATTTTGTTATTTACTCAAGCAAAAGTAAATCATACAGATGTTACAGTCAAATAATCAATCTGATATTTTAGAGCATCAACGTACTATCTGATGAAGTTCGTAAACAAAATGATGAAAAGGGAATCCCATTCCCAAGCGAACCTGAGAAAAAATAAGAAAATGTCAAAGAGGAAGCCCCCAGAAGAAGAACAATCTAATGAGGAAACTACTACCAATTGGGAAGAGACAAGAAATGAATAGTGGGAACCTTCTAAGACTCCCAAGAAATTGTATCAAAAGAACCATCCTTCAGGCCAGATCATCAGGGACATCAACAAAGGCATAGGAACTAGAAGAAATCGATCGCTACGCACACAAGAACAAACACATCTTGAACTCTTAGCCACATATGATCCTAACAGTTTTGAAGAGGTAAGTCGTGATGAGAATTGGGTAGAAGCTATGAATGAAGAATTGGATCAGATTGAAAAGAATGACACATGGGAATTGGTTCCACAACCAAAGGATAAAAATGTCATTGGTACAAAATGGATCTTCATAAACAAGTTGAATGAGGATGGACATGTCACCAAAAACAAATCAAGATTAGTCTACAAAGGTTATGCATAGGTTGAAGGAATAGATTTCAAAGAGACATTTTCTCCTATTGACAGGATGGAAGCCATCCAGATGTTTTTGGCCTATGCATGTTCAAGGAAGATCAAAGTGTATCAAATGGATGTAAAATCAGTCTTTTTAAATGGAGAATTGGAAGAAGAGGTATATATAGAACAACCCAAAGGATTTTTTCTTACTGAAAAGAAAAATTATGTTTGTAGGTTGAAGAAGGCATTATATGGTCTCAAACAAGCTCCTAAAGCGTGGTATGCCTGTCTTGACAAGTACTTACAGAAACAAGGGTTCAAAAGAGGGAATGTGGATAGAAACCTTTATGTAAAGGTTGAGCACAACAGTTTGACCATCATTGAATTATATGTGTATGACATTATTTTTGGTAGTGACAATGATAGATTAAGCAAGAAGTTTACATTAGATATGCAGAGTGAGTTTGAGATGCCATTTCTTGGTGAGTTAACTTTCATCTTGGGACTTTAGATATCTCAAGAAGAAAAGGGAATATTCATTTTTCAAACCAATATATTAAAGAAATGTTGAAAATATTTCAGATTCAAGATTGCAAACCGGTTAGAAACCCAATGGTGACTGGTTGCAAGTTGAGCATAGATGACTTATACAAGGATGCAGACCAAAGGATGTATAGATTAATGATTGGCATTATCCTATATGTGACAACTTCCAGGCCAGATGTAATGTAGGTAGTTGGACAAGTAGCATGTTTCCAAGCAACACCAAAAGAGTCCTAGGTTGTTGCAATGAAGAGAATCTTTTGATATCTCAAGGGAACCACTGATTTTTTCCTGTGGTATCCAAAATGGAATGATTTAAATATCACAACTTATATATATGCAGATTGGGTAGGCAGCATTGATGATCATAAAAGAACCATTTGGGGAACTTTATTCTTAGATGGTTTTCTTCCATCATGGTTAAGAAAGAAGTATTCTTCAGTTTCTATATCCACACTGGAAGCAGTATAAATAGCAGCGGAAGCTTGTTGTACTCAACTCCTCTGGATGAAACAAACATTGCATGATATTTAAATGAATTTTGATGATCCCATTCTAATGTTTTGTAACAACACCATCGCCATAATCATCTCAAAAATATGGTCATGCATTCAAAGAAAAAAATATATTCCTATCAAATATCACTTTCTTCGAGAACAATTGCAGAAAGAAACATAAAAGTGGAATATATTGGGACAAAGGAGAAAATAGTAGACATATTCACCAAACCCTTACCGCGTGATACGTTCGAGTATATTCAATAAAAACTTGGGATTCTCCCAAGTTCAAATTGAAATACTTGTATCCATCTAAGCAGACAGGGGGGGCAGAGGCAAGTTACTGGTACATAGCAGTAGGAAGAGTATCAGGGGGAGTCGCCCTTTTCCATTGATGTCAAAGGGGGAGAGGACGTAGGTCAGGAAGATCAAAGGCACAGAGTCAAGAGGAGAAGTGATCACAGGGAGAGCACGTGTGTTTCCATCAATGACAAAGGGGATATATTTGATATTTGGTTGTCATTGATTTCAACCCAAGCAACACCAAAATATGTCCTGCCTTTGTTGACCAAAATGACATGGAAAATCATGATGCTTCAAGTTTGGCTCATCCTTGTTAGATTCACCTCATCAAACTGATGCTAGTGCTGTGTGGCATGCCACAAGAGACTTCACAGTTTGAGGGTTATGCTTGTTTAAGAAGTATTTGTAATAATTTATTAATATATATAAAAAAAAAAATGTACTAGTGATTGAATGTTACAATGAGGCCTTGCTTATATACCTAGGCAGGTATCCTTTCATGATTGGGCATGCATTTTAGACATGCCTTTTCAGTTAACCAATGACTATTTAAATAATCATTATTTTGATTATTCATTATTTATATTTATTTATGTTTATTTTATACAATTTTATGTTCGTAACAATTTATCTTCATGATCAATCTATCTTAAGGTAGTGCTTTTGGACATCCTCGACCCGTTGTAGTTCTGAGCCATTAATAAATCTTTGAAGCAATGGATCACGGTGTATTCCAGGGCCTAAAATTACATTGCGATCCTTCCAAGTCTTCCAACTTTTGAGCATAAGTATTTTATTAAACTCTCGTATCATTTGATGATTATTAATTGCTCTACCTCACCAAAGAGATCAAGCCAATGTAATTGGTAGATACACAAGAATTTTGTGAAGGTATGTTTTTTACAGTGGTATGTTATGAACAATAACATGGCTTAAAATTTCAGGTATACTTGTATCAATCCAAGCAGACAGGGGGAGTAGAGGTAGGTTATCGGTACATAGCAGTTGGAAGATTGTCAGGGGGAGTCACCCTTTTCCATTAATGTCATAGGGAAGGAGAACGTGGGTCAAGAAGATCAAAGACATGGAGTCAAGAGGAGCAGTGATCACAGGGGGAGCACGTGTGTTTTCATCAATGACAAAGGGAGATATTGTTGATATGTGGTTCTCATTGATGTCAACCCAAGAAACACCAAAATATGCCTCTCCTTTGTGGACCAAAATGAAATGGAAAATCATGATGTTTTGAGTATGGCTCATCCTTGTTAGATTCTCCTAGTCAAGTTGATGCTAGTAGTATGTGGCACGCCACGAGAGACTTCACAATTTGAGAGTTATGCTTTTTCAAGAGGTATCTGTAATAATTTATTAATATATATAAAAATCTACAAGTGATTAAATCTTACAATGATGCCCTGCTTATATACCTAGGTAGGTGTCCTTTCATGATTGGGCATGTCTTTTATGCATGCCTTTTCAGTTAACCAATGACTATTTAAATAATCATTAATATGATTATTCATTATTTATGTTTATTTTATACAATTTTATGTCTGTAACAATTTATCTTCATGATCAATCTATCTTAAGGTAGTGCTTATGGACATCCTTGGCTCAGTGTAGTTCTGAGGCATTAAGAAATCTTTGAAGCAGTGGATCACGACATATTCCAGGGCCTAAAATTACATTGTGATCCTTCTAGCTCTTCCAACCTTTGAGCATAAGTATTTTATTAAACTCTAGTATCATTTGTTGATTATTAATTTCTATCCCTCACCAAAGAGATCAAGCCAACATAATTGGGAGATACACAAGCATTTTGTGAAGGTATGTTTTTTACAGTGGTTTGTTATGAACAATAACATGGCTTAGAATTTCAGGTATTTTCTTGACTTGATGACAGGCTAAACAAGGTATCTTTATGCCCTAATTTTGATCCAAGAAAAATTATATAAGTTCTAAGTAATCTGGAAAAAAGTACAATGAGAGGAAATTTTGAAGGCAGCATTTACCCAAGGTTATGAATCAATAGTAAAGGCTCACTATGTGTAGGAATATTGTCACAATAATTGTCAGCATTACATCTACAGCAATTTCATCATTCTGGAAATATTTATATTAAAGAGTGCAATCCACATTTATGTAACATCATCTTCAGTAAGAGATTATTTGTAATCATCAAGGAAGTATGGAATAGATAGATAGGTGGTAGTCTGGATGTGTAGTCAAAGTAGCAACATTATTTACTTATCAAGACTATTGCAGTAGGTAGTGCAAGAAACATACTTGGTAGGAGTAAACACGTTTCGCAACAGTCCTCAAGAGTTCATCATTTTTTGCATTAAAGGTACTACATTAGAATATCTCCAGATAAAGTAGGGTTTATGGGATAAAGTTTTTAAGGTTGATTGTAAGGCTTTCATTGTTGGGATTTCATTATTATACCGGTATTCATTATAAGTGGACCATTGCCCCTGGTATGGGGGCCCATATTAATTTATAGAAGTACACTCATTCTAAGTGTGTCATTGTCCCCAGTATGGGAGCCCACAATATTTTTCAAATTCATTATCATTTTTAGGGAGGTTGGGTGGTGCTAGGCAGGTGATTGTAGCCACCTTCAGGTTGGAGTCTAAAAACACTTCAGGGTGATAGGGTGGTGCTAGTGCAAGTTTGAGCTTGCTAGGGTGTTGGAGAATCCTTTCAGCAACTGTTGATAAAACTAGGGTGTTGGAGAATTCTTCCAGTTGGAGTTGGAAAATTGTATGATATTATAGAGTAATAGGGAGTTGGGGATTCCATTTTTAGTTGGAGTTGAAGAATTTGATGTACTGACAAAATTATTAGAAAAGTGTTCAATGGTTTTTGTCTCAGAGGGGTTTCCACCTAAAAATTCTGGTGTCTATTGTCTATTGTTTGTTTATGCTATGACTTGAAGTTGAATATTAATTAATGCTCTAAAAATATTAATAAGTTACTAATTGATAAGAAATATTGATTCACCCCCTTCTCAGTATTTCCAACAGGACAAGAAATATTACAATCAAGGGAAGCCTTGGAGTATGGTTCGTGATTTTGATGAGTAAAGCACATTCAAAAATGGCATTACAATCCTTGGCACATCAAGGAGAATGTATGATTATGGGAAAAATCCAATAGTTGAAAAAAAAACAAACAAAAACAAAAACAAAAACAAAACTACAACACTTCTTCGTCACAAGTCCTAGAAGAGTCATTACTTTTGATGAGTAAGGATATTCAATAGTATTCCTCAAAAAATGGGTATCACTAGGGTCTAAAGACATTGTGATAGGTTGAAGATGGTGTTTCATTTTCAAAAAATATCATACTAGTGTCATTGAAAGGACCTTCTAAAAACCTTTATAGATTTGACCACATGAACAATAACCTAGATGTGGAAATAGGGGCATCCTCTACAAAAATACCTGACAAGTTGGACATAATAATGTATGAGTATGGGCCAGTCAAGATGGGGAAAATAGGATTTGGATGACACATTCTTGAATTCATTGTGACAGACCTTGAGGAAACAAGTGTATTTGGAAGTACTCCCTCATTGAGCATAGATCATCTCCAGCAGCAAAGACTTGAGAGAGCTCATGAACAACATTGAGTTCACATATTGTATTGTGGCTTGGTTGAGAAAATTCATAGAGGAATGATATAAGTTGATAAGATCAACATGTCTGATTAAAAGTCCATCTTAATTCCTACAACAACTTAAACCTATAATTAGAGATATGGATTAGATAGTTGGAAGTAAGGCAAAGACTAGTGTACATTGTTGACACTGTTGGAGCAGACGTTGTGACCTTTGGATAAAAAACTAAAGAAAAAAGAAGGTATCAAGATCAGTTCAAGAATTAAATCCTCCAACCCTTTTCGTTTATGTCAAAGGGAGAGAAAAGAAGAAAATTAAAACAAGCCATCAGTTGAGGGGGAGTTTGGCTTGTTTCTTTCAACCTACGGCGTCATTTTTGCAAATGTTTTATTGGAGTTGTTGATATCAATGCCAAAGGTGGAGACTGTTGAGCATTGCTTTGTCATTGATGTCAACAAGACAAGTGTTGGAAAACCTACTTGTGGTTGTGAGAAGGATTGTGAATGACAAGTGTGAGATCAGCATTGAAGAATAACAAGTGTACATGGATTGAAGAACAAGGATCATTGACCATAGAACCATTGCCAAGTGATAAATCCAAATAACAAGTGTTATAAATAAAATATAATATATAATATATATATATATATAATTTAAATAAATTATGAAATATAAATAATCATAATTAATGACTAATTAACTAGTGATTAGTTATGAAGAGGCATGTCTCTAAGGACATGGTTGTTCCTAAAAGGGCACCTGCCTACATATATAAGCAGGCCCTCATTATAATAATCTCATATCTCACTTGTATTCAAATATTCTTATATATAAATTACTTATGTTACAATGGATGTCTTTGCCTTCGAAGTATTCTCAAGATTATTGTGAATAATGAACTTTGTTTGTTACATTGGTATCAAATAATTCCTCTGAGTATATGGACTTTGTTCATTATATTGATATCATAGTTGTTCGATCCTCAGGTCACTCAGCCACTGCACACAGATATTTTGATCCATCCTTTGGCCATCAACTTGTTTTCAACCTTGTTGTCATTGTAATCAAAACATTTCGCTACATAGTGTTGGAGGTTCTCCATTATGTCATCAAGCCTTTGATAATATATATATATATATATATATATAAAAATATTCATAATAAAATGTTATATTACAAAAAAAAAGTAAAACAACATACCTGGTCATCTATGCCAGCATTCATCCACCTATTTGTAGCCTCCATAGCAGTTGCAGATGCCAAAGCCACAGTCGTCCACGGCCAGAGGCCATTGTCGTTCTTGAACCCCTCACACACTGTAACGTAATTGTTGTGCCTCAAATTTTTTCTACGCCGGCTGGATTACAGTCGAACTCTGCCTACTCTCTTTCGAATTCATTGTCATTCTCGTTGTTGTTGCTCAATCCACTATCATTAACACTGTGCCATCAACCAACTATCACCAAAATTCATTTCCCTCTATATAGATTCTTCTATAGCCACATTAATTCCCCATGTGAGTGAATGGTGTGATGTGACGATTCGTAAAGTCAAGTTTTTTTTTGCAAGGAATTTTTATTAAAAAATGATAAGAATATTAACACTTCATAATTAAAAGAATTTATATATTATTTATATGAGTATTAAAAAGGAAACACATTGGATTGTGGTATTAACTTATATATATATATATATATATATATGTATATGTATATGTATATATTTGTATAACTGACACATATGTATATGTATATGTATATGTAATGTATATGTATATGTAATATGTATATGTATATGTATATGTATGTATTGTATTGTATATGTTATGTAAGTATAGATATAGATATAGATATATATATATATAAAGTGTTTTACAAGTGAAAAAGGTTACTACCTAAATAAAAAAAATGATTAAATAAAAGGGGAAGCTTTATTAAAATAAAAGGAAAAAAAGTAATTGAAATTATTTTAAGGAAGAAAAGATTATTAGAGATTTATTAAAAAACGAAAGGCAGGGAAAAAATGGAATCTAATTCGAAGATGAATGAAGGAGCTATGGATTCCATACATAATTCTAAGTTTTGGACCAGATGTTTGTTTGGTCAAACAGAATATGAGTATTCATTGATTTTTAAAAATCGCACAATATTTTGTCGAATATGTAGGAAATTGTTTACTTTGGAAGAATATCAAGGTAATCCACATACACAAATTAAAAGATTAAAGGAAGAGCTCGTAAAACTTCAGCAAAAAAATGAAGCATCGGAAAAGAAATATAAATATCTCGAAGATAGATTTCATGAAAAATCAACAGAAAGTAACAGAGAAATTTGGCATCTAAGGGACCTGTTGAAGGCTGGAACATGATTGCCTCAACATCGGGGAATACCACACGGTCAGGAGCTTAAAGTAACTCTGTTTTTGTTGAAATTGGTGGGTCCAACTAGGTATAAAGGGACCAATTTCCCGTTTTAAAGAGATTTATTATAATAACAAAATGAAACTATTGAAATGATTTTATAGCTAATGATGAAACTACTAAATAAAATTATTCTACCTATTTCACGAGATAATACTTCTTTATATGTGACTCAAAGAAAGATTTCACAAAGTATATAACAATGTATATCATTCAATACTTTTATGAAAAGAAAGCATATATGATAAACTAAATTAATTAAATAGTTAATTAATTTAGTTGGTTAAAACTCAATCACATAAAAGATCTTGTTATCTTATACATAATCACAAATCATTCACTTTTTCACATCAATAGTGATAATGACTGATTGTTTTCAAAGCATTTATATAACGAAATAAGGTATAATAAATTTACTATCTAATTCAATAACACATAGCGATAACATAAAGATAATAGTACCTAATGCATTAGCACTCAGCGTATGAAAAGATAGATTTTAGGCTCAGCTTCTCAATTAGATAACTTTGGATCAAACAATAGTGCAAGTTCAAAGTTGTCTTCTCAAAATTCTGGAAAGGGGTTTAATTAGTGATCTGTTGTAACAAGAACTCATGACTATAATCCGTATTGATTCTTCATCTACTCTCTGAGACCACATATATCCGTGAGCAGTTTCAGTTGGGGGGGATGTACCGGTTGCATGCGCATTTTTTTGGGAATAATATTGATTTACCCCCCCCCCCCCCCCCCTCTCAATATTATCCAACAATTGGAATCAAAACAGATCCTTTGGCAAAAGCTTCATCACTTGAAGGAGATCCGTAGTAACAATGGAAAAGAAGAAAAAGAAGAAATCAACTCAAAAGAAGAAGACATCTCAAAGGAACTGTATTTACAATTCAATAATTTTTCATTTCCCAATCAGATTTATATACGCTACTTCAGTGAAGCGAACTTGCGTGTGCACACTACTATGATTAAAGAAACCAGTGTATACCTAGATAACTTATGATTTAGTCAATTTATCATGTGTTGTTCTTTAATCAGTGCATCAGTATATTATTATACAGTAACTATGTGCAGTAATAACATAATAAACCATCACACATAAGAAACACACATGAACACCAAGATTTAAGGTGGAACCCAATGCGGGAGAAAAACCACTTGCTGATGTCGATTCTGTCTTCTTTTAATATAAAGAAAATGTGTTTACAATCTTGTACTGGTGCAGACTCGTATTAGTACGCAAGCACCCACCTGTAGAAGGATACAACCTTCTCTCATTCTCCAGCTTCTACTCGAAGGGGGCTACAACCCCCTAGCTCTTATACTAGCCGATATGTTTACTAGTACATAGGTGACAACCTACAAAAGGCTACAACCTTCTCTCTTTCTCTAGCTTATACTGGAAGGGAGCTACAACCCCCTAGCTCTTTTACTAGCCGACATGTGTACTAGTATGTAGATGTCGGCATATAGAAGGCTACAACCTTCACATGTTCTCCAACTGTTGCTGGAAGGGAGCTCCAACCCCCTGCTCAAATCACCAGCCACTACCGGAAGGAATATTTGAATTCCTTTTTGAAGGCTCCAACCCTTAGTATCCTCGAGGGACCACATTTCATAAATTTTTAGACTAGATACTCTTGGTACACCATAACACAATATGAAGGCCACATTTCATCAAATTTTCACACTAGACCCATTAGTAACGTTGAAGCCCAAAATCAATCACCACTACAATACATCCATCAAATACATATGCATCAACCAATCACTGAAACTCAAACATCAATCTCTAATATAACTGAAACCCAATCATCGATCTCTGAATCAATCAATCACTGAACCTCTGACATACTAAATTAAACAATCACTGAAACTCTAACACAACTGAATCAACCATCCATTCAAACTTAACCAAATTCAACCCATCAACCAATCAACTGGAAAAGACAGATCATTATAACCAGTACACAGATCTAAACCCAGAACACTACATCAACAACCAGAGCCAACTGTAACCTCAAAAGTCATGTGTCAAAATGTATACGCTCCTTCAATGAAGCCAACCTACGTGTAAACGCCACTTCCTTTAGCCCAACCTGCATATACCTCTAAAGATACTGAATCATAAAACCTCTGAACCAAAAATTGTACCAATCAATGACATTCTTGAAGATCTACTATCATATTACAGAGTTCTAAACAGATAGCAACAAGGATCACCCTTCTTTCTCAGTCAATAAATCAACCAGACTGAATCTCCTTATACAATTAATTTTACTTTTAGATCTAATGAAGACATAATTGAAAAACAGTAGCAAAATAGCAGCACTGATCAAATAGATCATTCATCCCTGAACAGCAAGCATTTCTTCTACATATGCTCCTTGGAAATGTCGAACCAGCGTGTATACACCACTTCACCAAGGCGTACCAATGTATATATCTACAGTTACTGACTTATAACTTTGCAGCCATTCCAAACTTCAGACATCCCCAGATCATGACATATAAAGGATAAAACATTCATTAGCATTCATATCTAGCCTATCCATTATCAGATCACATAATGATAAGTCATTATGATCTTGATCTATTATCAGATCTCATCCATCATCAAACACTCAAGTGCATACTTAGTTCAGATCAAGCAAAGCATCAGAAACCCATAACATGCATAATTTCTTTTGATCTAACACTTCATAAGATATTCATTACATGTGCACTTTGCCCTTTAATCTTCTCGTCCTTATATAGTTTTAGCCTTTCTCAATACCTTGGACCAAAACAACACTTAGAACCTATGGTATTCTTGGACGGGATCAAATAACCGTTACTCCACTCAATAATGTGGGCTAATACCATGGTATTGATCCTTGGTATTATTTCAGCTTAATTTCCTTATTTTTTTCATCCCATATGTGCTTTTCCTCTTGTGAAAGTGTGTGCATACATATAAGCCCTTTTTGTACAATGAACCCGCATGTATACGCTCTTTTTTGTATAGAAAACCCACATATACCACTTAACATACCTGAAAACATCCTTTTTCTTCAACTTCTTGATTCTGATATGTAGTCACTTGTTCCAATATCCTATTCTTCTGTACCATTGCAATGTTACCTCTTAATTGACCTGCTATAATGTGATTTTCCATCATACATCACTTCTAAACTGATTTCTCTGAACTGCCCTGCATTTTGTCACATCCTGTTTATACGTTTAAATTAGTTCATTCATCAAATATCAAGGACAATACACACTAACAATCTCCCTGTAACAAACCTTTGACCAATATTCTTTTCCATCATTTTGTCACCTCTGAACTGTCTTATAGATTCATCTAGTTGCCATATACTTGTTCTACTACAAGTGGGTTGCCATCAAGTACAACACAGGCATCATAATTCCAAAAATATCCCCCTTTGGACTTGATGGTGTTATCACTCTAAAATTTCCCTAGGGTTGTCATGTTGTGTTTAAAGAAATGATAGAGGTGACCACGAACCTACTTTTGAGATCAGGATCTAGCCTTCCTAATGCTCAGAGAGGGCTCTCCCTTAATGATTTAACTTTGTTGAGTTAAATGATTTTAGGCTAGTTATTTAAGCTTGATTGGGTTTTGATTTGATTTGGTGGTGGAATCATTGATTTAGATGGATAGATAAGTGTATTTTTACCATTGGGCCATGGAATCCAAATGTCAAGAAAACGGGACTGAATCAAGTTCTAAAGATAGTGTTCACAGGGCAAGGTAGCTGAGTAAATTCAAATCTTTTAGGCTAAATGGTGAAGTGGTTTTTAAATCGGGGTCAAGGATCAATTAAGGATTCCTCAAACCAGATAATGAGGGAAATGAAAGAGGTCAATAGAAACTAGGCAGCAATGAAGAATTCCCTATTTTGGATATCATAAGAAAACATAAAAATGAATAATTGTTGAAGACAAAGTGTACTTAAACAAATTCTGTAGTAACATTCCACTCATTTCACTCGAATTGGAAAACATGTATGTATGTGAAATACTTAAGAAAATAACAATTTGACAAATGAAAGATACTTCACTGAAGTGGCCCAACACATGAATCACGTAATGCAATGCCTTTATTACTCAGTCCAGTCTACTGACTTGAAAATGTTACAATAAACCCTCATATTTAGATCAATATAGCTACAGAAATGTTCAGCAATCCACACTCAATACTTTGAGTTGTGAAGTATTTATACAAAAAACTTATTACAAAATATCCTAAACTATTTTAGGAATTATTCAAGGAAAAAGAAATATCTTCCTGCAAGAAGATAGAGACAGATATGTAACGGATGCAAGTTGTCCCTCTTTTATTGTTTGTTGTTTTGATATTTTGTTGCTTTCTCTCTTTGGCTGTTGCTCTACGCTAGTTGTCCCTTTAATCTGCCTTTGACTTTTAAACTATGTATTTTACCTGATACTCTTTGACTTAGCTAATCTATTAGTCTCTGTTGTTTTACCTTGGTTGCCCATGACTGCTCTGTCTTACCTTTCATCTTCACAGTAAATCATTAAACTTTTCCCTAGATTCTGCATATGGTAATTTAATATTTACCATTCTTCTGTAGATTTCATCAGTTTCTGTGTATTTTTCAAAAGTAGGCTTGTTTATAAATAGATGTTTTACCTCATGTTGGAGGTAAAAGAGGTTCTCAAAAGTCTGATAGAGAACTTTTCCTATAGGAATCCCTTTCATGGAGGAATTGTTGGCTTTTTCTTTTGCCACTACTCTAATTCTCTTGTCATAGTCTTCATGTGGCATCAACCTGTCATTTATCACCAATGGATTAGGCAGACCTTTCTGCCTCAAAGCATCAAATTTCACCATAAACCTAGCTATTTCTAGCTCCATTGTTTGGCATTTCTCCTCAAGTTGTATCATCAGGTTTATCTTGGTGATTACCTTCTTTACCTCTAGTATGGTCTCAGTTCTGTCAGCTATTCCAAGCTCCTGCAATTTATACTTGTTCTTTGAGTTAAGGAACTGGATTATTCTTGAGGCTTCTTCTGGCTTATTCCCAAGTTCGACTCTAACCCTTTGAATTGCCTCACCATCCTCTTTGACCAAATCATTTTGTTCAAATATCACTTCTATAGATGGCCAAATATCATTGATTGAGTCAATGATATTGGCCCATAAAATTTGTTTTGCTTGGGCTAGTGGCTCTTTCAGTGCCAATTTCTTCTCTAACTTCTCTATCCTTTCATTCAACATGTTTGATCTTTGTGTTTCATTCTTATGCATGATTTGAGACAGTTTATTTTCATTCTATAGACTTTTTATTTGTTCTTTAAGTCTATTTATTTCATTTGTTTGGATGGACATATCTTCCATGGCTTTTATCAGTTTACTTGCTTCATCACTAGGATGAGTTGCTGCTGTTCTTGAACCTGCTGCTAATGCAGTGGGAAATGTTTTAGCTACTGGAGTTGTTGTGTTCAGTGAGGTTGCCAAAGTAGAAGGAACTGTTGTAGTAATTGTAGGAATAGCAGTGGCAGTAGCTGCTTCAATGCTGGCCTATTTCTCCTGCACTAACTTGTCCATCTCATTTTCCATTTCTTTCAATTGAGCATTTAGCTAAAGAATGAGGTCCATCATCTCATCCTTTTGGCTTTAGTTCTCTAGAACTTCCTTGGTCTATGGATGTTCAAAAGGAGGCAATTTTAGTTGCTTCTTTAATGCAACAATGTCTTCATTCTTCTTTTTTGTGAGCTTTTCTGCTACCTTGATGTCATTGGGATTGTAGCCAATCTCAATAACCAAGACTTCTAGTGATTTAATTATGTTATCCTTTGCTTGTGACGATGATTTCTCTAGTTTAAACTGTGTTGTGATATTCTCTAGAGAAGTTTGAAGTTTTTGTAGACTCATAGCTTTGTTGGTCATTGTTGAGTATATCATTTCTCCTGATTGCTTATGAAATTCAATTTGATCTATAGGATGAACATTCTTGGCCAAAACTTCAAACTATGTCTTTTTGTAATATGTTGATGACTTAGGTTGTTGTACTGTGGGTTGTAAAAACGTCATTTTCATTTTTCCTGTTTTAATGTCAAAAGTTGAAAGTAACCTATTCTAATTGCTAGGAGTCTGTTTGAAATATTGAACATAGGTTTCAACTTTTAATGTTTCATTTCTTAATTTGATTTATTTATACTTCTCCCTTATATATTTTTCTTTATCCACTAGTTTGTTGGATGAAGATACTTCAATACTAAGTTGCTTCTGAATAATCTGAGTATTAGAGGTTGAAGGCTGATGAGTTTCCTCCAAAACTGTTGGAGTTGTACTCTCTCTGACCACTGTATCTGTATCAATGATTTGAACTGTCTCAACTATCTCAACTATCTCTTCTTGTTCATTTACAAGATTTATCTTGGGCTTCTTCCTATACATGATTTCAAATCTGTCATTTGTTGTATCCTTGTTTGATAAAGAACCTTCTTCCGTAGTCCTTTTTGCATTTTTGTCCTGTAGGGCTGGAGTATGCAAAATGGAACTAGTATCCATCTGTTTCTCCATATCTATTAAGGTGTTTTTCCAACTACTCTGATTGGTTGGCATATTTTTCAATCTTTGGCCTTGACTCATACATAAAAGGGCTCAATTTAAAGTTGAATCGCATTTTGTTTATGACTCCTAAAGGATCATACTGACATTTGAAACTATTATTGAATTTGATTTCCTGCAAACATTTTTCTGCTCCTTCTCTAGCCTCCCTATTATTGCAGAAAAAAGGACCAAATTGGTGTTTGATTTTAAATTGTGTTTTCTTCCTGGCTGATAGAAAATTCACATCATCTGAATTTATAATCTGCCTGATATACTCTAATGCAAATATCCTCATGGGGAGATATTTGGGTAGCCCATAGGGAGTGAGTTGGCATCCATACACCCTTATTTCAATGTGGGCCTGGTATAAATACCAGTCTCATACTCTACTGTGTTTGGACAACTGTAAAAATTTCTTTATCTCATCACTAATCCTGGTTTGATTGCACTGCCTAGCATGTTAACCACTAGGTGAACAAATGAATCAATGAACTCCTCGTAGTTGAAAACAATGGAATATTTTTGGATTAAGGGTGTCCAAAAGATAATAGACCTAGGATTTCCCTTAGTGTCCAAATTTTGGATGTTAACTGGAAACTTGTCTAATTGGAAATATAGGAACATATGGAACAATACTGAAGAGTATTTGAATACTCTTTCATCTAGAAATTTGATCAATTGATCATGGATTCTGTCTTCTAAGAACTGGGAAAAATTGAAAACTGCCGTTGGAGGTTTTCCTGGGAAAACATTAGAAAGGAAAGCAAGTATAGGCTCATCTACATGCTCATTAGTGGTATATCCTAGAATACAAGACAACATGGTTACAATCTGTCTCGCCCTCTCAGAGAAAATGGTGGCAGAGTATGGAGGACTGTCTATAGGGATATGAGCCTCATCTAGGATGAAAGTCTGAAAATTTTCAAATCTCTTGGAAAAGTCTAGCTTTAGGTACAGCTCAAGTAGGTTTTCAATAGAAAATGGGGTTTCATTAGGCTTTGGTTGTATCTGCAACATCTCATTTATTGACTCTGCAGCGATTGTGAATAAAACCTATTGGTTAGGAGAGACTATGTCTCTTTGTCTTGGGATATAGCAGAGTTGGCATAGGTGGATGATTTCAGGGAATTGGTATACATGTGGGAACAAGTATTTGGGAAAATTTGACTCCCATAACTAAATATCATCATTTTGGTTGAGGAATTTGTCTTTACTCCAGTGGAGTTTCAATAGATGGCTAGGGGAGGCTATGTCTTTGATTTGGAAATCTTTGTCGACCAATGGGGCATGGTCAATGTCCAAGTGAGGGGTTTGTAGGGGTTTTGCATTCAAGATGCTCTGGGAAGCCATATTTATGTTTATTTTATTAAATTAATTACTATCTAGATTAAGAAGTAAGCTTAGGACCTTTAGAATAGTGTGAAAGGTGAATACAGTCTGCAGAAAAGGGTTTTTTGAATGCACAGTGGGTTTCTTTAGTTTGGCAAGGTTTTTAATTAGTTCAATTGATTAACATATTATAAATATTGTGCAGAGCTTTAAGTAAAGGGCCTTTTCGGTACTTTCAGGAATACCTAGAAAATGAAGATTTGGTATGCAGACAAGTTCTCTGGGGCAGTGAAGACTTTCTGAGGCTTGAATGGTCTTTACATTGCTTCAAATTGGAGTCTGTAGCGTCTTCTGGTCGTAAATTGGGTTAAAACAATTGAGCAGAGTTTCTAGGGTTTAGAGTTGGTTAGCAAAGGCTCTTGGCAACAAATTAACAATGAAAAGGATAGAAAAGGTGGCTTTTTGGTTTTTTAACCAATAGTGGTTAACATTTGGGTGCAGGATTTAGTTTGAACATTAGACAGTTTCATCATACACGGGAGGTGGTATTTTGGATTATCATACCGATTTTGAGTGTAGGGTGGTATTTTTTCAAAGCACAGGATATAATCTGTCGCTACCACATAGCAACAAGGTGATCAGGAAAAACTGCAAATCTCGCGTGATTTTGAGATATTAACAGTCAGACTATCGGAGCACGTGACATGGGTATGGGCCATTGGATCTGGAGGTGGGTGATCAGAGGGTTATCGCGTGGCAAAGTTGTGAGGGCTGAGTCGGGGTGTGGGGTCAGGTTTTAATTAAAATGTAAAGGGAAGTAATATATGCTATGGGTATTAATAAAATGCAGGACCCGAGAAGAAATATACTAGGGATATAAGTTAAAAGGGTATTGGGGAGGATTTTTCAATGGGGCCTGGTACATTATTTAAACTTAGGATAAGGGGGTTTTAGTGGGTTTAAATAGAAAAGGGATTGATAAGGGGAGAATTATTTTTCAAGGAAAATGTCTAGGGAAAGGTGTGAAATAAAGGGAAAAAGGGTTAAAATGAAGGGAAAGGGTTTTTACAAGGGGAAATGAAGAAGGAAGAGTCCCTTGGAATCAAGAGAGGGAAAAGTATTAGGGAATAAAAAAAAAGTAATGAAGGGGTAATGAAAGGAAATTAATAATCTAGACATGTAAGGGGTTTAGTGAAATGAGAGGAAATTAGTGAAGGAGCCTTAGTATTCAGGCCTAAAATTATATAGAACTTTTTAGGGTAAATACCCAAAGTAGTATACAAGTTTTTGTGAATGTCCTCTTTCTTTGATAATTCTTCTTGACAATTCCTCCTGCACATGAAACATAGGATTAAGCATGATGAAGGTGCATTTGAGCTAGCAACTTTATGCATTCCAAAACCTCTTTTACCTACCCTTTATTTACCCTAACATTTTATCTTCATTAATTGGGTGCATTTGAGCTCACTAACCCTTTATTTCTTTTTCTTTGATAAGAAAACTATATAATTCTAATCTTATAACTTCCAATGGCTCATATTAAATTGTTGAGCTCATTATTATTCTCTACCTAACTACTGATATGCCAAGATTAGACAGTTTGGCTAGATCTTTATTTCTCTATCTATATGCATGAAATTTAAAGCATGAATGAATCAACATTAAGCTATTTGACCATCATGGATTGTGGAATTTTTGACAAGCTAAACACAATCTTATTTTGCATGGAAAAGTAAAAAGTAGAGGCATTTGAATTTGCATCACTTTCAAAATATATTTTTTTATCTCTTTTTGGTGGGGTTCATATTTTATTTTCTTTTTTGATCCTTTTCTTTTAGTCCCTTGATTTTTCTTTTAGGACTTACTCTCTTTACATTTTATATTTTTAATATGGAAACATTTTGCAAAAATAAAAAGTAAGTACAATATTACAAGACTAATCATAGCCAATTCAAAATTATGAATCCTATTATTATAGTACTCTAATAGTGGCTCCACATGGGGATGGCATTTCCTGGTGAAATTTCAAGATCTTTAAGATCAGTAGCCTTTGAAACTTTGACTGTGGTTGCCTTGTAACATCTTTTCTATGATCTACTTTATTTCATACATATGATGGTGCACCTTTCAAAGCTTAGGGCCTTCTCTTCGGGCTTCAACCTCAAAAGGTAATCATCCAATCCAATCTAAACTTTGCAATGTTATGTACAATGCGCAAAGTAAACATATCAACTAATGTTAATCTAGGGACAAGTAATGCTTCAATATTCTACCATTGATTGGTCCCCCTGGTAGATCTGTTCCATCTAACTGCTTCAAGAAAAATGCATTGTTACCTCTATAACCATAAATGATATAAGGGCCTTGCCATAGGAAATCAAATTTACCATGTTTACCCTTTTCTTCTCTTCTGGAATCCCATTTGAGTACTTTGTCACCTATGTAAAAATCATCAGCTTTGGTTTTCTTGTCAAAAATATTTTTGATTTTATATTAGATAACTTAGGATTTGACATAGACTTCTTCCCTGGTTTGCTGCAAATGTATTGTCTGATTTATCCTCCTTTGGATATCATTGGATTCTACCTACAGTTCTTGAATCATTTTCATCATTGGTACTCCTAAACAGGATGGAAAAACAGCATCCATTCCATGTACTAGTTGATAAGGAGATGTACCAATGGACTTTTTTGTAGTGAGTCAGTATGCCCATAAAGCATTAACCAAATTTTTGTTCTAGGTTTTATTATTGTCTTCTAACAATTTCTTGATGATATTAACAAGGCTTTTGTTTGAGGATTCTGTAAGCCCGTTGCCTTGAGGGTAATAGGCAATGTAATGGCCAAGGGTAATGTGATATCTATTACAAAAGTCTACCATTTTCTTGGATTTGAAGGCAGCAGCATTATCAGTGATGAGCCTTTGTGGGCATCCAAATCTAGAAAGGATGTTGTTTTCAAGGAATGAAATGATGATAGAATATGTGGCTTGTCTAGAAGGGATGGCTTCTATCCATTTAGTAAAGTAATCAGTGGCTGTAAAAATCCATTTATGTTGGGCTGAAGAGGATGGGTGAATTTCACCAATGAATTCTAGACCCCATTGTTGAAATGGCATTTTTGTGGAGATGGGTTTGAGGGGTAATGGTAAGAGTTTCTTCTTTCCTTCAAAGATTTTGCATTTGTGACAGGAGGTCACATATTTTCTGACATCTGCAAAAAGGGTGGGCCAGTAAAAACCTTCCCTTAAAATCTTATCAGCAATTGTTTTCCAGTATAGGTGTCCTCCAAAATCTCCTGCATGAAATTCCTGCATGACTTTGTCAGCTTCATATTTTAACAAACAATTTAACAAAATGCCTCATTATCTTTCCAAAATAAAGCATTGACTATGATATAATATTTCATGGATTTCATTTTCAAGAATCTACATTTAGTTCTATATAAACTAGGACGAGCTTGTAAATTTAGTAAAACAAATATGATATATGTATACTAAGGTGAATCTAAAAAAGCTTCACTGATCTGTGGAGTCGCCATATCTTCCTGATCATCTAGAGAACCAATGAAATTTATATCTAACGCCTGACAGTTCGATTCAGCCATGAGTTTGTCTAAACCTTGGCCTTTGATTAGTTTTGTGGGCTTTATTTCAATATCATATTCCAAAATAGTGGCAATCCATTTGCCTCTCTTTTCTTCAGACCCATTTTGTGTTAGAATGTCCTTTACTACTGAATTTGGAACATATGCAATGATGTGTGAGTATAAAATGTATAATCTGAAATCCTTTATGGCTTTTACTAAAGCAAGAGCTTTTTTTCCATTATAATATACTTTAGTGTAGCATCTCTCAAAAATTTTCCGAAAAATGCAATAGGTTGCTCATAACCCTTATCATTCCTTTGCAACAAGACTATTGTAATAGTGTGTTCTGAAGCAAAAGAAAAAATTATAAAATCTTTTGTGAAATCAGGACTTATGAGGATAGGTGTTTTAGCAAGGGCTTCTTTGATTGCCTCAAAAGACTACTTAGCCTCTACTGTCCACTTAAGTGTTGAATCTTTCTTTAACATGTTATTCAATTCTCTGATTAGTTCTGCTAAGTTAGAAATGAATCTTCTAAGAAAAAATATTTTACCTAAGAATGATTGCAATTATTTAATGTTCCTAGGGTGACTGATGTTTAGGATTGCCTCTATTCTAGTTGGATAAATTCTAATGCCCTCTTTTGAAATTATGTGTCCTAAGTGTTTACCTTCTTCTAGCCCAAAGAGTGTTTTTTGGGATTCAAAGAAATGCCAAATTTTCAACATTTAATAAAAACTCTTCTCAAATGATCTAGATGTTCATTATCTGATTTGGAAAACAATATGATATCATCTTGGTAAACAACTAAAAAGTCATGGATTTCTTTTGCAAAAGCTATGTCCATTGCTCTTTGGAATGTTGCTCCATCATTCATCAATCCAAAGGGCATCTTTAAATACATGAAAGTTCCCCTGGGAGTGGTGAATGCAGTCTTTGCTTGATCCTCTAGTTGAACTAACATTTGGTTGTATCCAGAGAATCCATCAAGTAATGAAATTTTGGATGACCCTACTACCCTCTGGAGAATGTGGTCTATTTTAGGGAGGGGATAACTATCCTTCAGTGATACTTTGTTCAAGTTTCTGAAATCAACACAGACTCTGATTTCTCATGTTTTCTTTCTTGTGCTGACTAAATTAGAGACCCAATCTGAATATCTAATTGGTGCTATGATTTGTGCCTCATATATCCTTTTTACTTTTCTTTCAACCAATGGTATAAGAACTGGATTAATTCTCCTAATCTTTTTGTTATCGGGAAATCTAGTGTCCATTCAGAGCTACTAGTCCCACTAAGACGGGTAGCTATCTTAGAAACAAACAAACTAAAGTTATTTTTGTTTTCCTTAATGAGAAGTAGAGAGTACCAACCTCAACCTTTCGCTTGTCTCCTTACTTGTTTCCTCTCCCTTTTGACAGATCTTTGCCGCTCCTTCCTTGCTTACCCCGCTTCAAAGAGCACCTGTAAAGTCAAAGCAGCATGATACCATCAAAGCACAAAGATCTACAATCATAAACAATATAGGACCAGATATATATTGACCACACGAATGCATATATTAACTCAAACATACAAGAATGTGGAGGAAAACTCAAATAGATTTATTGATAGAAAGAGTAGAAGAGAGGATTACAACCCATTGATCTAACCCAGTGTCATCCTCCTAGCATGAAAGCCCTTCTTTACCTCATGAAAAGCTTAGATCACCCAACACTATGATGTTCCACAAAGAAACTAACAACACTTCCTTACAAGATACAAGATTCCAGCCTCTGGATCTCTGGGATGAGGGATCCATATATAGATGTTTGTAGGGGGGTGAGTCAGCTTCTGGGATTTTTATTAGTGTCCTCTCTCTAATAGTTCTTGGTTCCACTTGGAGATTCATGA